>VWZV01011160.1:54788-188165 GCA_013397155.1 Irena cyanogastra
GAACATTGTGCCCAAGTGTCACCACCCTCTGCTGGCACCCCAAAGACACACAGAACGTTGTGCCCAAGTGTCACCAGCTTCTCCTGGCCCCAGCCAAGGGCACACAGAACATTGTGCCCAAGTGTGACCACCCCGTGCTGGCACCCCAAGGGCACACAGAACATTGTGCCCAAGAGTCACCACCCCCTGCTGGCACCCCAAGGGCACACAGAACATTGTGCCCAAGTGTGACCACCCTCTGCTGACACCCCAAGGGCACACAGAACATTGTGCCCAAGTGTCACCACCCTCTGCTGACACCCCAAGGGCACACAGAACATTGTGCCCAAGTGTCACCACCCTCTGCTGGCACCCCAAAGACACACAGAACGTTGTGCCCAAGTGTCACCACCCTCTGCTGGCCCCTCTCAGCCCCAGGGGCAGTGCATCACTCTGGCCATTGCTGTAATGTCTGACAGGATGAAAAGGAGCAGAACTGGGGGTGCAGNGTTGTGCCCACGTGTCACCAGCTTCTCCTGGCACCCCAAAGACACACAGCCCCAGCTAAGGGCACACAGAACATTGTGCCCAAGTGTCACCACCCTCTGCTGGCCCCTCTCAGCCCCAGGGGCAGTGCATCACTCTGGCCATTGCTGTAATGTCTGACAGGATGAAAAGGAGCTGACCTGGGGGTGCAGGAGAGACTCAGTGTGGCACCAGTGAATCTGTTCCAGCCGTGTCTGGGGTAACAGGAGTGCAGCAAACTCTGCTTACCATTGCAGCTGAATATTCCTGCCTTCCCTTCTTCCTTTAGATTGGCTTTATTTGGAATAAACAACATAGAAAAAAACCATCTGTGCCTGGATGTAAGTATCCAAATCAGCAGTTAATTTGTGTCTACATAAGGCTGTCGCCCAGTAGCCTGGCCTAGCAAAGAGAATGCCCTAGAAGGGAAAAAAAAACCAAAATCCACTTCAATGCCCCCATGCCTCTGCAGGCTGGGGTCATCCAGCCATGCCACATCTTGTATCCCTGCTCTTGCTCTCCAAGGAGCATTGCCTCCCCAGAATAAATCAGCACAACTTCAGATACTGAGAAAGCAGACAAGTGAGATATTTTGTGTTCTTTATACTGATATTTAATACATTGTTAGAGAAGGGTATTTAACAAATTGCTGGTTGAGTGGCACAGAAAAAACCTGTGCAAGTGGTACCTGCAGAGAACTAGGTGCTACATCCAGGCTGGTGCTGAGTCAGGTTACCTTCAGAGAACAACCTTTTGTGTGATTTATAAAGATTATTTAAAACTGGAAAAAGGTAGAATGTCCAAACTCACATTATTTGAATAGACTTTTGTGCCTAATGGTGGGATTAAAGACTCAAACAAAGGAGTCTGTTGGGTGTTGATCAAGACTGAAAATTCTTGGTATCTCAATTTTAAAATACCAACCTCTGTAATGATGGGTTCCCAGTCTGAAGGGTGTCCAGCCCTCCAGTGCTGGGAAATCTGCTCCTTCTGAAACAGTCAGAGAGACTGCTTACAGGATCTCCAGGTTTGGATATCAGATGCAGAATAAATTATTAAATTGTCCTTGTGAGCTAAAATTGTACAGAAAACAGGGCTGTAAGACTGCCAGATCCAACAGGTGATAGGAAGCAGCTTTGTCTGTTCTTTCTTTTTTTTTACAAGCTGTATGTACTGCTCCTGGCCCTTAATCTCACTACAGATTGACCCATTTGAACTGTTCATTATATTGCAGTTCTGTAAGAGAGATGGGAACAGCAGCACCTGAACTCAGATCCTTCTGTGCTTCACAAAGTTGTGCACCCATTCTGCATTTCTCCAAGTTCAGAAAGGTGGGAACTTTTATGGCTCTTCAAGTCCTGTAAAGTAATTAAAGTACAGCCAGGTAAGTTTTAGATGGAAGTGAAAACTAATCTTGCTTTTTATTTTCTGTATAGAGAATTTTTAACATATTATTTATACTGTCTCTACTCCTAGAGCATGTCCGTTGTTCAAAGTTGTTTGTGAAAGTGGAAATAGTTATAAGTGTATGCAGAGATAGAAAACACATTTAACATGACAAAACTAATACTGCATGGTTTTAACCTTGTTTCATTTAAAGCCTCAAAACCATCTCAGAGCCTCACTCAGTTTCTTACAGGTGATTTGTTATGCAAGAAACATCATCTTCAGCATCTCATATGAAACCAGCAGGTGTTGTTCAGCCCTTCCATGTCAACCTCCTTCATGCCTCTTCAGAGGCAGCCTGCAAAAATTACCCACACGTTTGCAAACATACTATAAACGTGTTTTCATACTCATAAAAATAAAATTACCAAAATTTGAAAAGCTGTGATGATGCAGGCAGAATTTTCCCCAGTACTTGGGTTTTTTCGCTCCTGCACCCTCTCCCCAGGAGTGATGCAAGGCAGCAAACCCCAGCAGGTGCAGTCAGCAAAGCTGCTTTGCAAGCACTTCACTTGCTGTTTGTGCTCCTGGAATTTAGGAACTTGAGCGTGCCCTTATTTTAAAAGCCAAACACTAAATTCAATCAGCAAAAGATTAAGCAGTGCCAGTGCATTCTGATGCAGCTAAAAAAGATGAAAATTTCACCTCAGATGAGTTAGTTGTGTTTGAATATTGAATCCCCAAGAAGGGGTGACAGCTATTTGTTGTAGTTCTGTGGAGATGGAGTACCTGATTCTGAGCAGCACAGTGGTAGAACAGGACTGACTATTACTAAGCTCCATTCTATTCAAACCAACTCAGTTTGCCAAAAAAGTCATGCAGTGGGACTTGTCCATGTACCCTGGTACTTTTAAATCCTGACTCAAACATGCACAGGATCCAGCAGGTCTGGAGGGGTTTCAGGAGAGCTGATCTCTGTGTGCTGCCTCACAGGCTGCTCTCAGCACAGACTGCAAGTCCCTCTCGGCTGTTTGTGACACTCTTTGTGACACAGTTTGAACAAGTGGCATCTCACCCTGCTTGCTCACAGTCCCTGTGGTCCTTTCCAAGAGGAGCTCCAACAGTTGACAGGAATTGTGTTCAGTCTGCAGGGCCCTGCAGCTGTTCTGACTGCATTTAGCAGCTGGGGTTGGGACAGAAACACGAAGGACTCAGTGCTGTGTGCACTCAACAGATCATAAGGGCTCTGCTGGGCTGGGATGTTACTTCTCCAGGAGTTTTGGGGCGTGCAGAGTTGCACAGCACAGCTTTTGGCATGACAAGGTCCTGCAGGAAGGACAGGCCTGCAGTGTGTCTGCTGGAACCAAACCCAGGAGACCAACCCCAGCAGACTGCTCTGGAAACTGGGGCTCCACTGCAAACTCTGTGGGCAAGAGGTTTTAAAAGCCACAGGGGAGCTCTGTGGCCAAAACCAGCTGATGGCACCACGGTGGCTCTGGCCATTTGCTGGTTCTGGCTGGTCCATTCCTTGGTGGCTCCTAGATCCATGACTCTGCTCACAGGGACAAAGGTTTCTGCTGCCTCTGTATGTGCTTGCAGAGAGAAGGAGCTGGGGGTGAGACAGACCCACTGCCACCTCAGCCCTCCTGTTAGACCAGGCCTGGGCAAGCTCTCTGGGATGTCTCTGTGATAATCTCTGGTTTAGGCTGACCTCAGATCCTCAGCCCCTGCAGCCAAGGTGTGAGTTCACTGCTGATAAAGAAGATGTCACTGCCCTGCATTTTGATGTCATGCTGGGCAGTAAATGCAGGGCACTTGACAAATTGTAGGTATTCTCAGCCAGTAAAGCCTGATTTCAATCATGGATTTTAATGATATTATGCAATAAACTCTAAAGCAAATAGATATGAAAATCTATGCTTGATCTTACAGAACCTCTCAAGTTCCTGACAAAGTTTCAGGTCCAGTGGCTGAGGTTAAGCTAAATTAAGCACTGTTAAAATGCAGAGTAGGCAGGGAACAGCTTCCCTTTTGCAGTCCTGGCAGAGCAACTGCCTGTGCAAGGGGAAATCCTTTCCAGTGTCAGAGAAACTGTTGGCTTTGAAATCTCCATCATCTGTGTTACCTCCTTTCATCTATCCATCCATTCCTTTAGCACTGGAGTTTCAGTGTCACAGTACACCTTCCAGTCCAGTTCAGGTATTAAATTTTCAGTATCAGTTTCCAAGTTCTGGTATTTTTTAACTGCCTTTTTTTTTTTTAAATGGAGCTTTGGTTAGATTCTTGTACACTGCAATGCATCCATATACAGAATGCAAATGACCTGTCTCTAATCACAGTGCTGCTTTTGATAAGAAAACATAGAGGTAACTGTAATATTCATCTAGCTGAAGGAATCTGAAGTCTTCGGTGCTCTTCAGATTTGCACTATTTCAGGACTAAGTGCTGTGAGCATCTATTTATGTGAAGACAGAGTGTAATTACAGAAAACGTCTTTTCTAAATAAATATACACTTTTTATGCCACTTCAATCTATTTTCAGTTTAACTATATCATTTTACTATATAAGCAGAACTTTTGGAATTTATTTTAAGAGCCTTGTAACTGATCCTAATATACCTAAAAATGTGTTTGCAACTTTCAGCTTAACACTGCGTGACTTCAATCCTGGCATTAAGCTCACCTGTCTCAGAGCTCAGCATCTCCCTAGGTGAGTGCAAGCTGACACAATTTTATCTTTTGTGAAGAACCCTTATTTTTCCTTGCCAGCTAGGGAGTGAGAGGCAGGCTGCCCACAGAAGTTGTGATCAGAAATGGATGTGTCAGCTGTTATCACCAAACTTGCAGGGATGTAATCATAGCTGCTTCTGTGTGCCAGAAGAAATTGGGATGTTTACAGCTTCTCAGTGCAGCAGGAAGGAAACAATCACAAGTGAAATACAAACACACAGGCACATGTAAAAATATGTGGGAAAAGCACAGAAGTGTGCACAGGTGTGTGTGTTCACACTCAGAGAAAGAGGATGCCAAAGGGAACAAGCAGAAAATGTCTTTGCAGGTAGAAAATGTGACCAAAGAGGCAGAACATCTGGAAGCAGAGGACAAGGTGAGTGTCTGCAGAGCAGAAGTGATGGCAGCAGCCTTTCTGTTCCGGGGCTGAGCACATGAATGTGAGGGTGAGTCAGCTCCAACCCTTCTGGGTCAGGGCTGGGGGAATCTGCACACGCTCTGTGTACTGTGCACTCTTATTTTCGAGAGACAGAAAGCCAGGAGGAAGGTTTTGTGTTGATGGAGAAACATTCCACAGTATTTGCAAATTTTAAGAGGAACAAGTTACTCAGAAACACTGGTATGTTCAGTCAAATTGAACCCTCAAGCAGGGCGAAAGGGTCTAAATGGAGACAGAAATTTTCTGAGGGGTAATACCAGGTGTGGGAATGGCCTCTAGGGTTTGTCTCCCTGCTACTATCATTTCTGCCAGTTCACTTATCCCCTTCTCTCTTTTTGTTCCTGAAGTTGTGTGACCTCCTGTGCATCCTCACGTGGTCTGACCAAGCCCTATCCCCTCATGTGCACAGTAAGCTCCTGCACTTCTTCTGACAATGAGGCTAGTCTGAATTGTTCAGTTTTATTCCTGCTAGGGTTTTTTTTTGTCTGTATGCATCTTGGGAAGTCAATGCTCAAAGGAGCAACCTGTCTATCTCTGGCTTACATGCAGTTCCAGCTGAACAGCACTAGGCTTCCAGCAGAAGGATTGAAAGAACAAAGAAAAAGATTCATTTAATTTACCTTGAGGGATAGTTCATTTTTCAAATAGAGACAATTTGAAAAACACAAGGCACTATGCCAATACCTTAGTCACTCTCAAAAACAAAATTAAGTCTTTCTTGGTAGGAAAATAAATGTCAGTGCTGTGTACATTTGCATCCAGCAGCAATTCTGAAACTAATTTCATAGTAATTGATAATCTGCTATATTGCTTTATTATGAGCGTTGGAGCTTTAAACATTCCTGTCCAGGCCAGACTTGGTCTGACACCAAAGTGGTCATTTGCCATGTACCCTGCAGGCTGTACCCAGCAGGCTGAACAGTAATCAGAGCTGCCACAGAGCTTAAACATTGATGTTCACTGGTGGCTGAATACAGTTCAGAATATTATGGGCCAAAAATCCTAATTTACACAGTTAGGCTGCTTAATGAAACCAAAAACTGACCTGGACAATATGAAACCATCCATCAGATTAGAAAAAGAAGTTGCCCTTCAAGCAAGAGGCTGTTAAGCAGCTGATAAATGGGTGCTTCTATGAGTGGGATTTCAGGGTGCTAAATTTAAACCAATATCTTCTTTTTGAGTGATGCTGATGAGTATCTTTGTTATCTATGAAAGTGACTGTGAGAGTAACCTTCTGAGAGAGGTGCATGGTGATTTATTTATCTGTTAGAAGGCTGGGTCTAGGTAGGTTTCATTCAGGCACGTGACAACTTATTTTTAAATGCAGAACCCCCATCTGAGGGGGGTAGTGGGTTATTTCCACTGTCTGTTCTTTGAGGTGTAGTGGGTTATTTCCACTGTCTGTTCTCCTAGCACACACTCACTGACCACCGCTGGTGCTGCACAGTGGCCTCTGTGTGCTCAGTGCCTGATCGTGCACTCGAGTCTGGGTCTGCAGTACTGCTCTCCCCACTTAGGGCTCCTGAGAAGCAGTTCACCTGTTTATTCCTGCTCCTCTTGCTGGGAATTTCTACCAGGGGCTAATTTCTACCAGAGGCTCTCGTTATTCTTTCTAGCTGGACATCCCAGACTCCACAGCAGCGAAGCCTCCTGTTGACAACCTCATCCTTTCATGCCAACGAGGTGGCTTCAGAGTGACACTCCCACTGCAATTACAGTGACAGCCTTGGCACGTTTAGGGCTGGGTTGGAAACAGACCTGGGCCACTCTCTGCAGAGTCTTTGCTTGAGAAAGCCCAAAGAGAAGGACAGCCAGGATTTGTCCTTGCAGGACACACAAGGACCCGCGTGCTTTGGGCTATGCCAGGAGCCACTGGCACCTACCCCAGGAGGAGGCTGCTTCTCCCTGTGGAATCCAGGTGAGGCTTTGGGAACCTTCCTGGTCATATCTGGCTTCAGCAGCAGGGACTTTGTAGCTTAAAAATGACATCCATGAAGCCCTGCCTGCAACCTGGACCAGCATAAGGGAGGCCCGTGGGGTTTTGTCGCATTTGCAAAGCGCTCTTCACCAATTCATGCAGTTTCTCTTCAACACAGCAGATCCTCTTCAGCTCTCTGCAGCAAGCAGGTGTTCCTCCATATTTCCAGTCTGTGAACTTCAAGAAATCCTAAAATAATTTGTCATTTTATAAATAAGTGATGCAAGCTGTCACCACAAATCTGTCACCACGCAGACAGATGCAAACATGCGCAGTATGTGCTGATACTGAGATCTGAATAAAGGCCATCCAAAAGCAATTACACTTCCAGGTATTAGGCAAACACAATTATTTAAATTGCTAGTCAAAAACAGTTGATAAAATAGATAATTAAAAAAGATTGACCTAAAGCCGATTTTAAATTATTCTGTAACAGGCACATAACTCATATAATTGCTCTCTCATGACCCAGCCTCCATTAAAAAGGAATTTCACCTAGGAAAAAAATTACATATGCAGTGCACGGTGATTAAAATAAATACTTATTCTCCTGAATGCTGGAAATTATGTGAGGAATTGCATTAAAAAGTAGGAACAAATTAGCCCTGCATCGAAGACTATAGTGTGGTCTGTCATTTTAATAAATCACACTCAGGTATTACTGAAATAGAACACATGACAATGCATTAGCCCACAGAAATAGTAGATGACCTAACATATGTAGATATATAAAAATTAAGCTGGAAAAAAGACAGAATAAGATCATGGAATCATTTAATTTTGAAAAGGCCCCCAAGATTATGGAGTCCAACCCCTAAGCCAGCACTGCCAGGTAGATGCTGAGATTATGGGGGACTTTGTTTTTCTTATTCAGAGTAAAAGAGCTCCTAAATGACAGTGGGGGTCCTACCCTGCCACGAGCACAGAGCTGGGGGGGCAGCAGCTGCTGGGGAGGGATTGCATTCACACTGCACTAGGCAGAGAAGAGGCAAAGATGAGCAAGGACTGCAGCACAGGCAGGTCAAAGGCCAGATTTCCAAATGCATTTAGTGCATCTTGATGAGGAAGATGGAAACCTTGGAGGAGTCTCAGGTGCCCTTTGTGACCAGCTGGGGTCACACAAAGATGAAAAGCAATGTGTAGGCCTGAGGCCAAATTTGTGTCCTTAGTGCTGGGAGGGGCTTGTGGCCACCTGACTGAGCCGGGCACAGCTGGGATCAGCAGTGATTGCTGGGGAAGAAAAGCAGCTCTTGGTCTCACTTTGCAACCATCATCTCTCCCTGTCTCATGTGCCATGGGAATGGCTCACAAACATGGTTTGTCTGTGCAATGCTCTCATAAAAGAAAAAATTGTACCCTGCCTTTGTTGTAAGATGATGATTCTGAGTTAGCTTTCAATGTCTGGATGCCCAGCTGGAGCAAAGAAACTGTTGAGACAGTGAAACCATAGCACTTTATACCCCATTCTGTTGCTTTTGATCTTCATTTTGGTGCTTTTGGCACCTATGGCCAAATATGAGCATTGACAACAATACCAGCAAATGAAAAATAAGTGAATTTTGACCTATGTCTACGATTTGCAGAAACTGTTTGAAGACATGACCAGCAGCAAAGGACATTTCTTGAGGAAAATCCTGTGAGACTCCCATTTTAATAGCATGTAGCTCTGCCAGTCTCATTGCAGAAACATGAGAGCTTTCAATTTAAAATGCTCTCCTGCACACGAAGTACTTCTCCAAACCTGTCACTTCTCAGGAGGCCCTTTCTCAGGCAGTCTGCATTTTAAATTGAGCAGTTATGACAGTTTTCACTGCAAAAGGGGACAAATTAATGAAAGCAGAATATAGAGGAACTGGGTTACAGTAACAGCTAAACAACAGTAACCTTCTCCTGGGAAATAACTGGCTTGGATTTCTGCAGTGACCATCCAGAAGAAAAGAAAGTCATGTAGGACTAAACAAGCTCACCAGCTTTGTGCCTCAAGTAATGAGTTACAAAATGGCTCAAGCTGAGATCATTAATCCTGAATTTATTGACAAGTTTGAAAGCCCTGGGTAGACATTTGTTAGAAATTCAGCTGACAGTGCAGCCTGCTCCTTTGTCTATGGTATTTTGAAGCTCTCTGCAGTTTTAGATATGTTTGTTTTCCTGTGATGTCTCTGAGACAGGGTGATGTGAATCCCATTTTTGGGGATGGGATATTGAAACTCACAGACAGGTATGCTGAAAAATGACTTGAAGCCAAATCTTCACCAGCTCACCTCCATGCCCCTTCTTCCCCCTTTGCAGACAACTGCACTTGCAGAGTGGACACAGCTAATTTCATATTGCAGGTTTTTCACATGAATTCAAGGCTCAGTCTCTGACTTACTGAGCACCACTAGAATGGAATTGTTAGGAAGGAGCTTTTTTACTAATCTGCTTTTAGAGTCCAATTTTCACATCTGAGTCTTATGATACGAGATCAAAGTCCCTCATTAGGGGACTGAATCCAATATTTAATACACTTAATGCCACTTTATGTACTCACAAGATAGTCTGGTATAAAACAACATCCAAGCTCCTTGTGGCACTTAATGAAGGGGCAGAAAGAGTATTTTTAAGCCCTCATTTTCCATGCTGTTACACGGTGGTGGAGCAGAACTGACTTCAGTAGTTAGATGTCAAACAAGCAGCCTGTCAAAAGCAGGATCAGTCTCCTCTGCTTTCCATGAGGGGATACAGAAGTATCCTTATTAATGCATCTGTCTTTCAAAAACTGTGCTGTGATATCCTGCACTAACATCTTTGGAACATCCTGGACCCGGGGAATGTCAAAACTCAGGATTTGAGTGCACACTGTTGCTCTGTAAATTGTATTGGAACTGATTAACCTATCAATCTCTATTATTCAGCTACTGGAAACAAGACACACACTTCTCCTGGGGATTTACCTGGAGTGAGATCAAAAGGAAACTGCTTTCTCCCCTTCCTGCATAAAGGTGCAAAATTTGTTTTGACTAGTGATGTTGAAAATAAATAAATATCTGGAGTGACCTGAATAACTCCAGCCATTCCCTGGTGATTAAGGCGGGAAGCGTTTGAAACATGAAAAGTTGCACCCATGTTCAATTGAGAGAGCTCCTGCTTAATTATTTAGAGCAGCCGAAAGCTCATCAAAAATTTAACCAAGATATATTTCTCTATGATTGTGCAGGCACCACAATGTGCAGAAATGGAGGCTTTAATTCTGTTAAATGAAACCCTTGAGTTTTCACCTCCCAGCTTTCCATTCCTGGCTCGGGGCGGGAGGGGGGGGGGGAAATGCATCCTTTTCTCCCATCTCCCCTCTTCACCAGGCTCCTACAGAAAATTGCCTTTGGCAGCAGTGATGCACATTAGTAAGGTGGATTGAAATAGCACACCCTGGCAAATAAATAGCTTCAAGCATTGGAACTGCTGCTGGAGGGGGTGGCCCTGGCCCACAGCAGAATGTAGCTGCAGCTTTCCAAGGCTGTGACCATCCCTCCTTGGTAGACAATGTCAAATACAAGCCAGGCTGCAGCAGAGCCCATTCCTCTCCCATCTGTGGTGTGGCTACTGGTTCTGAACTTGGCAGAGCCTGAGGAAGGAAGGGAAAGCATAGACTGCCTTCCCAGTGTCCTGTAATTAATATCCATATTCTCTCCCCTGTAGCACTGGTAGGAATATAAATGTTCTTGGTGAAGGTGAGGAGGGGATTTTACAGGCTCAAAATCAGCCCCTGGTTTTCCACCCATCCTCATGGGATAGGAGCTGCACTGAATGACACCTTCTTTTCTCTGTTTCTCTTCTTTGGACTGTATTTTTGTGTGTGTTTGTTTGCTTTTTTGTTCCTCCCATTGACTCAACTCCCTCACATGAGAAGTCAAAGCTTTGCAGCTGGCAGACTGCTCAAAGTTCCCTCCTGCTGGAGCTCCCCTGTCCAGAGGTGCGTGCAGCTGCAGGAGCAGCTCTGCAGAGAGGACCCTGCCAGCCCAGTGAGCAGCAGGCACCCACAGACCTGGAGCCTGTGCTCCCTTAAATAGCCACTGCTGCAAACTGAATGCTGTTTTTAAGCAATTTAGTTCAGATCTCACCAATTTTGTGCACACTGCCTCAGAGCTAGGTCTGGGCCATTGCCCTTTTCTTTGAAGTCCATTGCATTTGTGATTTTCTTTGATCACTGCTGTGGAAATGATGGAAATGTTTTTCTCACAGGTTTCTATGCACACAGACATAAGAAGGCTGCAGTGAAGGTGAAATATCTGACCTTATCTTGACTTGGTTAAGATTAAAGTAACATTAAATAGGCCAAAATTATGTACTAAGTACCTTGAGAGACTGATGAGGAGGGAGCACCAGTATTCTACTTCTATCAATATACTCAATACTTAAAGAGCTTTGCCACTAAGCTTAGTGAGTGTCGGGGATTTAAAAATGCCAGACAGTACCTTAGGATTTCTAAGGCATCTTGTTACACTGAGCTTCCAGTGATGGCACTTTATACCTAGTAGGCTTAAAGGAACAAAAGGAGAGACAGAAAGAAGGAAGGAAGGAAGGAANCTATTCTTTCTTCTTTTCACACGATCTCTGATCACAAAAACAGCAAATGGGGTTTCCTGGAGAAGTCCTGGTCTTGCTCTATTGTCCCAGATTTCTGGAGCTTCTGAGAAGTGCTCTGAGCACTGAGCCACTGGAGAGAAAGAAACAACTCTGCCCCAGCTGCCTGTGCTGATTTGGCTGATTTCATAGTCCACACAGTTCTGTTAGAGAAACCTAGTTAGGAGAAAAATCTCTGAGTCCTTGTGCACGCTTCCTGTAAAAGCCATTCAAAGTTGAGAGGTGATCAACCAGGGGAACAGTGATGGGAATAATGTGGAAACTTCTGGGGAAGAAAATCATGGCATTTCTTACCATTACATCAGTCTGTGGTGAAAACCAGCTCACAAACCCCAGTCATGATCCTCTTCTCTGGAAAAGATGAAAAAGGAACAAAAAAGGATGGTGAGCAAGAAAATCAGGTGGGTTTAGGAGGAAAAGTGGTCCATACAAGAATGAACATCAGACTCTCTGGACTTTCAAACCATGAAAGATATTAAGAATATTAACATGGAATAATTCTTCATCCTTTCTTGCAGTACATGAAATACTTCTTATGCTGACAAGATTTCTGGTGAATAGCTAAAATAAACCCCAAAAATCAAGTGGAATAGTTTGATGCTTTGCAAGTGGTAACTAGGGAAAGAATCTGTACAAGAGTAGGGTTTTCATTTGAAGTATTACTGTATATTTTGATTTCTTTGTCTCAGTTCATGACATAATGGAGCATAACTGATATAACTTGGCTTGATGTGTCTCCTCGTTACACATACTGGAACAATATCTGCAGAAACATTTGAAATTACACATTTTTACAGACATCTATTTTGAGGATCAGTGGCTTCAAACAAGCAGAGCACTTAGGCATACTTTAAAGGCTTATTTCCTGCAATCATGCATGGGTCATGGCTTAATCCTCATCAGAAAGCACACTCTGGGATCCTGATTACAGGAGGGGGCAGTGAAGGAAGGACATAGGAAAGCAAAATTAGCAGAGCTTTCAAAAGGAGCTCAGAGTTCTACCCAACCAGTAAATCTTTGATGCTAATTTGGAAGAGAGCTGATTTTTTAGAATTCTGAAGGAGGGAACCCAAGAGGCAAAACAAAGTTGATGATTCAAAGTATCTGTTAGGAGAATGGATGTCAGCGCTCAGCAGGGTGTGACCACATGTGACACAAAGGACAGGCTTTGGAAGAATCAGCTGTCCTGGCAGGGAACAGACAGTCTGATGGGAGAAGCTGCTACATCTAGTACTTCTTACTAAATTACTGCATTCCTCTAGTGCTTTTTAATATGGTTTTTAACAAAAAGGCAGGTCTATGAATTATTTTTAGGGTGGCTTTGCTTGACCTCGTACTTCTGTCAAATGAGATGAGGTGTGAAAGGATCCTGGTGTTTTACCTGAGAGAGGTGGGACTCCAACAGCTTTCTGCAGCAGATAAGAACTTGATTCTGTGCCACTTTCAATAAGTTAAGCAAATAATTACCTGTGCATAAATTACCCAGGGAGAAAAATGCTAAATATAATAATACTACATATGGGTTTTTTTGCACTTTTTAACAGAAGGCTCATTACAGTACACAGCTGTATTCAAGGACTCCCCAGTCACACACATTTTCTGCATATACTCTGTGCAGTCATCACTTAACAGAATACCCATTTAGTGGATATTTTAAAAACTTACAACCATTACTTCAAGGTCTGTGAACAGATAGCAAAAATGTGTTTATTCCTTTCAAATACACCTAGCTGAAGTGTCAAACATCCAAATTTCTTGAGTAATTTAGGTTGTGATAAATGAGTATTTGACAGTTGAACAGGCAGCTTTTGTATTTTAAAGTATGAGGAAGGGAATTTGCATTCACAAATCATTGAGATGCCAGTATTTCTGGATTACGGGATTTTTAAGATGCTCTGTTGTTACAAATTATTATTATTATTATTATTATTATTATTATTATTATTATTATTATTATTATTAAGAATTCTTCCAAAATGTCCTCAGAGGTGCTCATGCTCATTATTGAAAGGACTTCTCCATTTCCTTATACCTTTCTGTTTAGACATTTTTTCAGTGGATGTAGTTTGCAGAAGCCTCCAGGCTGCTCTTGTTGGTACTGGCAGAGTGACCTTGAACTGATCAGGCAAAAAAATAGAGGGAGCACAAATCATGCCTTCATTCCTACCCTTTGTGCTCCAGTTACTGTCCATTATCTCCCCAGAGACTATTCCAGAAACTGAGTTGTAGTTTTTCTCCCCCTTCACATTTTTAGCTGCTGCCAGCTGATGCCCAGGGGTTCCACCTGCCCTGAGAACCCGGCTCTGGGTCATGTTTATGAAGGGTAGCAAGCACAGGCAGCATTTTAAGGCCTTTTTAATAATTCCAGTAACTCAAAATTGGTTTTGAGCTTCAGTTGTTTCACCTGCAAGGCAGGATTCTGCTTCCAGGGGGGTTCTGGCCCCTTGCACCCCGTGTACCCCAGTTATTGAAGGTGCTACAGCCAAACCATGCCCTGAGCAGCAGCAGAGACAGCGTGAGAAGGAGAAACTTTTCCCAGTGTTGTAAAAATAAGGGAAGATTTTGGGAGGTATTTCAGCTATTCTGCAGGAGTGTGATGAATAACCAACCAGTTCCAATGGTCATAAAGTGGGGACAGAAAGGTCCTGGCTCTGATGTGGTGACAGCCACAGGCTTTGTGTGCATTTCTGCACATGCTGAGCCCTGAGCTGCTCCTCCAGCACTACCCAAACTGTCCCTGACTGATTCCTGGTGCAGGATTTTGTGTCCCACGATGCCACAGCTATGGCAGAGGTATTTCTGCTGCAAATCCTGTAGGAAATGCTTGAGATCATTTGTCTCAGAGCACCACTGTGATCTGCCTGCATTAGGCAGGGTTCAGGGCTGTGCCTGGGTGCTGTTAAGGTGCTGTATTCTCTGAACTCCAAGAGTGTTTGACTCTTGTCTCACTGAGCAGCTGGTAATTGCCACGGGTGTTTACAATCCTTTCGTAAGTGGAGAAAAAAGAGCACATTTTATAATACTGGTTTGTAAATTCAAGATTAAAATATTTTGATTTTTGAGATCAAGTTTAATCTGACTCCTGTGAAAAGCCTATTTCTCCCTACCTGTTACACTCAGGAGCACTCCTGCAGATGAAAACCAACTTTCCATCCTGCAGCCTCCCACAGACATATGCACGCACATTATGTCCCATGTTTAATTGCTTTTCAAAACTGTCTTATCTTGGCACGAACTTGTCTTTGGTTTATCTCTGCTCAGGATAAATGCATACCTAATCTTATTACTGGATGCACTCAGAGCAGACAATCTCATTAATAGCCACCCTTGAGGGATTTTTATCCATGGATCAATTTCATAATTGGAACACAGCTACATAATATATAAATATATCCCTTCAGTGGCACAGCCGTTCTCAGGCTGTTCAGTCTTGCACATATCATGAGAAAAAATAAAAAAGAATCCAGGAAGAAAGAATGTATTTTTAAAATGGAGATTCTTCTTGGAAGCTTGTTAGGTTTTCAGATCACACCACAGGCTTACAAGCTTGATTTGTCAGGTTCATGATTGTTAGTGGATATGTAAGTTCTATCATTTTTAGCCTGGATAGTCACTAAGAATAGTTTTCCTTATTCTTAGTGGCATTGCATTGCATTCTGTATTCTGTTTGTTGTAGCATATAGAATTCTATAATGGGAAAAAACCTATTGTGCTAGCTACATATCATTTTCTTAAGCAGCAGGAGCTATGCAGCTTTTAAGAATTAAATTATGTTCATTTATTCAGTGACTGCAAAATACCCTGCTAAGAGTGTAATAGCTTAAAGGCTTCCTAATCAACTTTACTTCATCATTAAATAATTATGCTTTGTGTATCTGAACTACACTTTTGTCACATCTCATATACAGGCTAGTTAGTGAATATGAGTCATTACCAGGGCTGAGTGAACCATTCATAATTAAACCTGAACCAAGCAAAACTGCCTGGTTCTGAGTTGTGTGAAGCTTTCAGCATGTCTGGGCTAATTTTCCAACAAACTTCGATTCAATTATATCCAAGGCCCAGCAGATAAAACATCTATTTACTGCACAGACCCTAACCACAGCAAGAATTGCTGTTTGGAGTTTGGGTGATTGTACCCTCACCCCTGTCCTTCTGTCAGGATCATTACACCTCTGATACAAATGGATTAATTTTCTTTCTCCCTCCCCCTCTGCAGGCATACAGTGAGGATGGGCATCACTGGAGCTTTTGAGATACAAACACAAGAAATTAGTGAGCAAGTGTTACAAAGTTTTACCTATTTGTAGCTGCAAGTCATGCAACTGTACACAAGGTTTTCCATGATGACACCACTGGGTATTATGAGCCAGCTGGTGAAAGTGGGAGAGAAATTACTGCTATAATTCAAAAAGTGAATAGTGATATCACTGCTAAAGATGATAATTCAAAAAAAGAGCAAGAAGTGTACGTTCATGTGTTTGATTATTAGCAGATCCCAGACCACTCAGAAAAT
The DNA here is from genome assembly GCA_013397155.1 of Irena cyanogastra. Taxonomy (NCBI): domain Eukaryota; kingdom Metazoa; phylum Chordata; class Aves; order Passeriformes; family Irenidae; genus Irena; species Irena cyanogastra. The sequence continues at coordinate 70,965 of VWZV01011160.1, forward strand.
CAAACACCCTCATCAGCTGCCCACAGCCTCTTTTGATGTTGTCAGCAGCAAATCATGCTGTCTCTGCTGGTGAGGTGGGGAACAGGCTGCAGTGAAAGCAGAGACATTCGTGGATGTGTTTGCTGCTGCAGGGGTGAGGACAGGCTGTGCTGTGCTCTGAATCCAGATCTCAGGAGATAAAACAGCCCCATGCCAGCAATAAGACACCCAGTTTAAATTGTGGTGACACCTCACCATCAGACTGACATCCTTAGGGACAGGATGGAATACCTACTGCTTGCTGTCTGCAAACCAAATCAAAACAAGAGCCACATTTCAAACAAAATTCCTACCTAAAGCACACGGGAAAAATGGGAGTGTTGGGAGGACAATTGATTGATAGGGAGATATCTTTGGAGTGCACCATTCAATTGCATCATTTATATTTCATAAAGCATGAAATTATGTTTATAATTGTATTAGACAACTCTGTGAGAGATATTACCTCATAAGCACAGACTGAATTAAAACAATTATTAATTATTACTCTTTTTTTTCATTTTTAATGAAGTTATGCTTCTGAATTCAGAGCACTAGTGAAGGTATCATACTTTAATTCACAAAAATATCACTTTGACTGGCTATTGTGTAACTGAGAGGATAGGAATGGGTGTTATTTAATGCAAACACTATTTCATCCAGGGATGCACTGTGTGTAATCTGTATGGAGAATGGAGATTCCCTGCTCCAAAAGGGACAAATGGTCAATGGCAGGGATATGGTGCAGCAGCCTCAATAATGGAGTGGCCACATCGTGTGCAGGAGAACCCATGATGAGGAGATCCAAAACATAGGGAGAGTTTATAAAAAAATATTAATATAAAAACCCCCAAACCCTGCAAAATAATATGGGAAGCAGAAAACAATCTGCAGCCTCAGGAGGCGTGAGAAAACAGGAGGAAGCACCCCAGAGGGAGGCAGAGGGAGCAGGTATCACCTGGTAGCTGGGATCTGTGCTGCTGTGCTGGGAGGGAGGTACAAGCCCATTGCAGCACCTCCCTGCTTTGCTGTGCCTTCAGCAGCACCATCAGACCTGGGGATGATGTGTCACAGTGCCAAAAGTGACATAAATGGCCAGCTGGCAGCCAGCCCTTCTTGCTGGGATCATCCACAAACCCCTGGGTGAGGGAGAGAGAGTGACAGCTTGCAGCAAAATGGGACCTTCTCTGTGGTTTGTCCAGAGATCAGAGCTGAGAGGTTTTATTCCATCTAAAATCTACCAAATCTACAACTCTGTTAGACTCTTCCACTTCATCCAGTGATATTAATACATATGCAAAAATCCCCTGGACTTCAAAAGGCCATAGTCACCTGGTGTCAGAGCTGCAGGATGTTTCCTGAGGTGTTGCAGATGTGGATGACTTACATAAAAAAATACTCACATTTTTACACCAGTGTCATGGCACACAAAAAGTTCTTCAGTTCACCTTGATGTATTTTTCTGTAGCTTTCCAGCTCTCACACTTATTCTGCTAATGATTAAGCATCTCAAGCACTTTAAAACAAAGCTTTTCACCTTTAGATATTTTTCCCTCTGTACGAGAAGAACATATTCCTTGCTGGCATTTATCTTCCAACATGCTCTCTGGCACCCCGACCAAAAATATTTTGAAACACGTTCCTTTTCATCTCGGAGCTTTCTTGTGCGTGCCACATAACCCACTTTTTTTTAATTTAAAGGCAGATTTTTTATTTTTTTTTTTTTGCTTTTCCTTTTCTACTTTCTTCTCCTCTGTGTGCAGCTGACCACATGGCTTCATTCACTGAAACAGCCGATTGTGAAATTAGACAAACGCTTTGACTTTGCCGCTGGCTTTCGTGGTTGCCGTACCTCTGAAGGCTCCATTCACCTCTAATTACATGTCCATCGAAATCCTGCAGAGAAGGAGCAGTGTAAATCATTAGCCCTCCTAAATGAACGTGCAGCTGAGTAGCTAACAAAGGGATTAGCACTTGACAGGGGAAGCGTTGCATGCTGAAGGAGAGGGTCAGGGGGTGAGTGCCTATTACACGAAATAAATAATTGCCACCCGGCGCTGGGGGAAGCGGTGTCTGCAGGCTGGGTTTGCTGCAGAGAAGCATTTTCTCACAGCTCTTGCCCCTCTGCCTGATCTGCCTTTGCACAAATCAAGGAGAGGACCTGTTAGTGGGCAGGGGAGCATGGAAATATGTGCTGGAAATGCAAGGTGATTTGGAGTCCAAGAACTGTCCTATTGGACACAAGGCTTCCACCCCTAAATAAAACATGTCCTTTTTAGTTTTTGAAAATACTGCTTTGCTTAATCCTCTATTGCCTTAATAAGGCATGTGGCTTTATACAGTTTGCTTTGAGCTTGGGAAAACAAACCCAAAACTGTAAAAACTTTTTAATATCTTTAACAAAAAGAATATAAAGACACAATATAAGTGCAAAAATGTCTTCTTGCCCTGCCTAATCTTTTCTTATTTAAAAGCACTTTATGATTCAGGACAATATTTACACTGCAATGAGCCCTCCATAGATTAAGCCGTCCCCAGACAACGAATATTTTACCTTTTTAAGAATACAGTTCTTACTCATTCGGCTCATTAGACAAACTCATGGAGTTTGTCATTCTCAAACTCTTACTCATGGAGTTTAACAGATCTGTTAGCTCTGTGGCCACAAAGGAGGAACACCTATGGAGGGTTTCAAAATGCAATGTCAATTATTAGATGCAGTGGGTGGCTGAGTGAGGGGATCGTGGTCATCGCTGTCACCATGATGCTGCTGACAAATGGTGCTTGCTGGAAACATGCCACTACATTAGCATAATGTGGCATGGAATATCCTGTTTAGCAGTGAGAGGGATCTTACAGTTAGGAAAGATTCTGGGTAAGACTTCCTGCTGGAATAAATGCTCATCACTCGTCATCACAGCTGCTGTGGTTCAAATGCGCTGAGACTCGCTCCCTTGTCTTGAAGCAGCCAAGGACAAAATCACAGCTCAAATGATTGGGGAGCATTCAGCACGTGTTTGGAGTGGAGCAGAAAGGGGCTTTATGTTCCATTTCTGAGTGTGATGACTTTTTCTTTCGTGCTCTACCTTGAATTGCTCGCTGAGATCACACAGAGCATTTCCAGGTCTGGTGTCTGTTTGGCTGTTTTAACCTCACCAACAATAGATGGTGGAAAACCTTTTGGCCAATTTTGGAATAAAAGATGCCATTTTGTAGCAAGTTAGCTCAGTCAAAGTAATTTAACTGGACTATATGTAACTATGATATCTTTAGCCCAATTTAAAGACAGTGAATTTTAGTGCAGGCATTTTAAATTATCTAATCAGCCCCAAGAAGAAATTTCCTTAAAGATACATAACTAAGTCTGAGAAAAGACACAACAGCAGTAGGGTGATACCGTGCAATGTGAAAATGTTGTTTATATCCAAACATCACACGCACAGTTGAGCATGAATTTGCATTAAATCAACTTGAGCTTCAAACATATATTTTTAGATATGGGTAGAAAGAACTATTTTTCACTCAAGGAGTCCTAATATCACAAAGGTTTTAATCCAGTGAAATATATGACTTCTGAAAACCTGAACATGACTAATATTTCCAAAGGCTTGTTGAATAAAAACATCTGAGCACAGGCGTGACACCTGGTTGCTGGTGTTGTGAATCCTTTTGTGGCTTTATTTCTTTCTGTATCTTTAGTGGTTTGTCAGCTTTGCCACGACAAGCCCTGCAGAGGTTTGGAATGAGTGAAGCTGAAGACAGGAATCCACAGTTTTGCCTCCTGACATTTTAATGCTCCACTGTGGTGCACCAGCAGAGCAGGTGAGGTGAGGATCACCTGTACACAGCCATCACTTCCTCAGGGCATGTGGCCACTGGCCCACGTGAGCCACAGATACACAGATAGGAGCTCTTTCACCTATTCATGCTGCTTCTGAGCAAAGGCTGGGGAAAGACTACAGAAAAAGTGATTATGGGAATAAAAAGAAATTTTTGCATGAGCCAATGGGCATCCCACACACTGCCTTCCATTCACTGTGGAACACTTCTTCCTCTTGTCTGATAAAATGACATCTGGTTAGTATATCTGCCTGATTAGTCAGTTCTCTGCATCACTGGGAGGAAAGTAATCTCTCTAATTGGTACAGAGAATTTTTTCCAGCATGGTTAGAACAGCAGACTCTGTATTGAAATTCTTTCATGGCTGTTGTTGCTATCATCTTCAGAAATCATGGAAAGGAAACATAATTTTGTGTTTATTCATTCACAGAGTTAACAGATTTGCAGCCTTAGAAACAGTATATAGGTCTAGTTATGAAGGAAATAAAATGCCCTAATTAATTTTCTGCATCACTGAAATAGAGCTGCAGTCAAATGGGGAAGGCAAACGTTGTGGATGTCAAAGAGCTGTCCTAGGACCAAGCCTCCAGCACTATTTGGGAGCAAAAGGTAAAATGATAGTAGATGAGATGAACGTGCTAATTAAAAGAGGAGTTTGGATGAGATAGGCAAATCTCCTTGAATCTCAAATAAATCAGAAGTTTTCTTGCTGTGTTCTTATCCCATCCCAAGTTTGTTGTGCATTTTTTTCCTGAAAACAGCCCTCAGTTTATTTGGATCCTTCAGGCAGTAACAGTCTGGTTGAAAAGACTATTCCTTTTCCTTATTTATTAAAACCCTCAAGGTTATTTCCTAGAGAGAAATAAGAGGGTGGTTGCTGTCTTCACAGTGGCACAGGTTTTCTTTAATACAAACAGGCCTGGTCTGTTTGGACTGGAGGGATTTCCAAAGGGCAGGTAGTGGTCATCCCCTCAAAGGTGTCTGTGTCTTCCAGAGCTGGACTACAAATCCATCACTTGGCTGGAAATCCTCTTGGTTGGGAACACACTCTCAAAAAGGAAGACTGGAGACAGAGTAATAATGCAAACCTGCTGGAGGTAAAATAGGTAAAATGAGCAGGATTGTGTATTTTGGGCTGTTTTCCTTTTTGCTATAAGCAGCTGTGTTCAAGCATGGATACTACAGGTAAAAGTGGTATTTCTCAACAGATTTTATTTGCAGTGTTAGACTTCTTCCTACTCTGACTGCTTAAAGTTCCTCAGGAGGCTTTTATCCCAGTATGTCTGAACTTTTTAGCCACACTCATTAGGCAGGATGACATTAGCTATTGACTAAGAGAGGTTTTGATGCCCCCTTCCAGAAGTGGTCATCCAGCTGGTGAGAAAGGGACAGAAAGGGCTAAAGTTACCCTGGCTCCAGGAAAGCAACAGGCATAAAGAAGTTTACAAGAAGTTCCTTTTCATAAGGATAAAACTGAAAGTGGTGAATTTGTACAGCTTTGAAATAAAAAGACAGGGTAGTAGTCTTCTAATTCTCAAAAAGTCTGCAGAGAAGGTGCTTCTGAAATACTGTCCTGGTCACCAAAGGAGCAAAAAACCATTCCTGGCTCTACATAGAGCAAAATTTTAAATTAGAGATTTGAAAAATTTTCCTAATGAAGGATATTTAAACAGTGAACCTGGCTGCTAAGGGAAGCTGTAAAATCTAAGTTAGAAAAGACCAATTAGACTAACACCTGTCTGGAATGGGCACAGCAGGATTCTGCATCCATGCAGTGAAAATGGACTTAAAGCCACTATCATGCTGTGGTGCTGGTTTTTATCCTCCAGAACCCCACTCAGGTCCTGTGATTCCATTTTTGCTACACTCATTTATCTCCCTAGACTGTATGTAAGTCCTCTAAGCTCAGCTCTGAGGGTCTTCAGTCTGTCTCACTTCTGTAGCTGCAGCCTGTCTGGGGGAGAAAAAAAATCATGAAGCTGAAGTATGTGAGATCAAAGTCTTCTCATGAAGTCATGAGGATTAAAATTAATTTCATTACTGTGGGTAGAGCAGTTTTCCCTAGGGAAACAGGTGCCTTTTTGGCTCTGTTGAGTTGGTACCTCAGCTGACCTCGTTCAGGGAAAAACTCCACCCCACAACCATCTTTTGGAGGGGCTGGGGGTTAAGGGTGAGGATCCTTGAGGAGAGAGGATATTTCCCTACAATCCTCAGGGAGGTGTGCAAAGATTCTCCTGGTCTCCCACAGACACTGTGAATAAATGATCTCTGAATGGTTCCCTTCCTGGCACGCTGTATGAGAAGTGTGGGCATGGCACTCACAGCTCTGGATTCCCCTCTGGAAATCAGGATCCTGCATGCCACAGCCAGTGTTGCTTCCTAGGGTTCTAAATTCTTGAATTTAATCTTAGCTATGAGATGCAAGAATGATTCCCAGCACTGTCAGTCAGCAGTATCCCCCAAATAAGTTGATAAAGCAGCTGTGTTGGCTCTAGAGCAGCTTAACTTTAGGCTTCTGAGTATGATGAATTATTGTTTAAGGAGACGTATTCATAATTCTGTTCCTTCCAAGCAGGTGGTTGATATTTTGAGATCCCTGCTGTATCAGCACTATGTATATTTGGCACAGAAACTGCATGAATATTATAAATTCTATATTTAATTGAGTCTCCTAAAGAAATCCTGTAAATCATAGTCATCCCATCAAACAAACCAGGAAACTGATGTGGTGAGGTATTCAATAGCACAGCTTCTTTTTGTCCCTAAGGGACAGACAAAACTTTGTTGTTTCCCTTAGAAGAAAAAGAATGATGATAGTCAGGTATCTTTGAGGTAGTTCTGTTTATCTGAAAATAACACAAAATCCTGATTCTTAGCATCGAAATCAAGTAATATGACAAAATACTTTTACATGCAACACCAAGCCTCCATGAGCCAGCACTCAGCCAAAAAGGCTCTGAGCAAGACCACAATGCCACTATTGAGCCAGGTTGTGTCCTAAGCTTTCTTGCTTCTTTATATTTTCCTTGAAATATTTCTTTGCGTTTCTGTCTCACATATGGTGGCAGAAAATATCACAGTGTTTGCTGTGCAGTAGATGGTGAAACTCCTTTGTTTACATCTGTGAATATTAGGTGATATTATATATGCTGGGGGGTGAGAGTTAATATTTTGTCAACTTATTAAAATCCAAAAATCCTACAGTGTTCTGCTTTTTCTGAATGAGAAAGTGTCTAATAGTTCTTTCTATAAGATAGGCTCTAAGGCTTTAATAAAGGATCTAAACAGCAATAAATTAAAGAGGGGCAATTAAAACAAGCGTGGGCCTTACCTAATAACAAGGGTAAAATACACATAGCAATGCAAGCAAAGCGAGATTTATACCCAGTTTCCTCCGGTGGGTTTGAAGCTGAACAAAGGTAAAACTGCTTTCATTGTGTTAAGTTCTCCACACCATTGGCTCACAATGAAGCACTATTTGCACCTACCTTATCTGTAGTACATCTATTACATCAAATCAACAGGAGGTGAGAGAGGTTTGTACTAAATGAATGCAGTCCATTATTTAGCTGTGTCTGGCAATGTGAACAAAGGCAGGGGGGTTGATTTTGGCACCTGAGCTGCTCTGGCATCTTTTGCCTGCAGAGTCGTGGGAGAGAGCAGCTTGCTCCCAGGAGCAGCAGACAGGCCAGTGAGCCCCCAGAACACTCTCTGGAACACACACACGGCCACGTTTTCCTGACAGGCTGCTTCGAGTACTCTCCAGAGCTGTTTGATCAGGTCCTCCAAACCCTCTCCACGGTGCCTCTCTTTGCTGCTCTCACTGTGGCATTCATCACGGGCTATTTTAGCTGGGTGAGAGCAGAGCGTGTGTGTGGGTTTGAGTCCACGCAGTGCAGCTGCAAATAGACTGCTAGACAGGTCCCTGGCCTCACTTGTCAGAGTGAAATGGCTGGAAAAGTGCTCTCCTTGAAAGCCAAGGTGATCCTGGGGCATCACACATCGGGCAAGTGTGAGCCCTGGCAGGCAACAGGGGACGTGTGGCCTCTCTTGTCACAGGGCAGGGACAGGCCTCGCCTGAGAGCGTTGGTAGATCCGTGCTGAAAAGCCTTTGTGATAGGAGTGGGCTGTCCAGGGATGGCAGGAAGGGTACTCAAGACAAGGACATGGCAACTGTGTGGCACAGCACAACAGGGATGCTGAGGAAAGGCCGCTCGAACTGCCAGCTCCTGTGCTGAGTGTGAGGGGAACTTCAGAGCGAAGGGCGATCCTCACCGCACCGCCGAGGCCGGTCCTTGTCACTGCCCCACTTCTCATCCTCTGATGCCTCAGGTTTGGCTTTTGTATTTTTCAGATTCTGTATTGCTTCAGTGTGTACTTCTGAGCTTCATATCAGGGGATGGTAAGTTCTCTTCACAGAGTAGGGAGACAATTCCTTCTCCAGCTGGGGACCAAGGACAATCAATCCAAATCTCAGGCCCAAAAGCACAAACAATGATGGATTGAAGAGAGAAAAACAAGAAGGATGGGACTTTGTAAGCTAAAGCTATAACTGGACAATTAACTCCAATATGCAAATGGACCAGAACTTATAAAAGTGAGAGACTCCATGACCGGTCTTCCATTTTGTGACCATTTTGAGTTCACCTGGGGCATAGCTCTGGCTGGGCTCTTGTACTGCCCAAGGTGGATCCATTGAGGCCTTTTAATAAATATCTACTTTATTATTTAACTCCATCTAGTCTCTGTTCTACACAAAGCATCACCTCCACCACAAACGAAACCCAGTAACAAGTTGCAGTTGTGTGTTTTTGAGAGATCTATTTTGATCTTGTTCAGCAGCAAACTGCACCCTCTGCCCATAAATTTGCAGAAGTTTTAGAAAGAGAAAAAGCAATTATGGGAGATCAAAAGGAAGCTGGTGAGAGAAGAAGCATGGGAAATAGTGTCTGCTGCTGGTTTCCAGTTTGCTCAGAGAAGTGGAATGGGTAGCACAGCCTAAGAAATTAACATGGTTCTATTGAGTAATAGGCATGATTTACTGTATTTTCTTTCCTACCCAAAATCATCCAGAAAAAACAGCCAACAGCTCCCTTTGCAGGAGCAGGAACATTGTCATATGTACCAAGGGGGTCACTGAAAGTAAAAATAACTGTAGAATTAAGTAACTGTGAATAAGATCCTTTGAGCAGCCAGGATTTCATGAACATGGTTGAAGGAGGCTTGAAATTCATTGGAAAGTTACTGTGTTCAAATGCAATTTTCACATTTTCCTATTACACAAAGTAAAAAATACTTTGCCCACCAGAAAAGGGCCTGAGCTTTACTGTAATAGAAGTCGAGAAGTAACTCTGCTGAAGTCATTGGTGTGAGCTAATGAGCTGTGAATATACTTTAATATATGAAACAATACCTGGACAAGGATTCCTGTTGATTTCAGAGGGACGATTTGTACAGCCAGTTACTGCTCTGTACAAGTCTATGAGCATGTGAGCTTCTGCTAAAATAAGATTACGTGTCTATTAGACTATCCAGAAGCTACAACACTGCAATATATGGTATTACCATGCACTGAAGATAGGTCCTTGGGAAATTATTCAATAGAAATATGTAGGAGACCAATTTCCTCAGTAACAGCAAATCTTTCAAGCACTGCAGTTTAGGTGACGATTCAGCTCTTGGAATAGAATCCATTTAACTTTGGATTTGGAAAGAACAGTGCTGGAAGTTAGGGAGCAGCAGATTTATATGTCACTGGATTATAGTGGTGAGGCTGTTTTGCAAATAACCTGCCCTCTGAAAGTGCTGACTGTAAGATGCTTTAGGAATATTGACATTTTGCCACAAGTAAAGAAAGCTCACGCTCAACAAGGATCATCAGATCACTTAACAACACGTTTCCCTCACATTAATGAAACAATCCCTGTGTCCTCATACCAGTTATAAAAACATCTTTCACTTACTATGCTACCCTGCAGCAAGAAGGGTATTGATCCAGGCATTTTGTAAATGTTTCATTTACCAAAAAAAAAATATTTTCTGGGGAGAAAACAGAGGATATGAAATACTCTAAAACATGAAGCAAATGGCTTCATCTCAAAGAAGAAGCAGCCTTTTGAAGAAAAGTAAAATGCTCAAAGTATCTTAAGAACAAAGAAACACAAGCACCTGGGTCTATGAGCTGCTCTGGAGTAAACTATTTCTTACTGCAGTCATAACAGAGGATCAAGCAAGGGGAAATCTTCCTTAACAAAACAAAACAAAATCATGGGAGGTTACTCCAGAAACTTTTATGTGGTTTATGCATGGAAAACTGAATAGAGACAGGCTGCATTTTTTTCCCTGTGGATCACAGGGCCCTTGCTGGCACTGTGAACTGGCTCAAGAATTCCACAGTCCCTACTCAGTCCTGCCATCCTTGCTTCAAAACCCGGGCCATGATGACAGCATAGTTTCCATACAAGTGCTCTGGTAACTTTTCCAGTGTTCTACAGCATTAGCTCCTGAACTTGCCTGGTTGATGGTGAGAGGACAGCAAACCATGCATGTGCCCAGGACAAAGTCCTCTTGATTCTCCTTTCAGCCTTGCTCCTTCTCCTGGCCAATTCTTTTGGTATTGGATCAGAAAAACTGGCTATAGACAGGGACAGTGCTGTTGCAGGTGCATTTAAAGAAGGAAAAAGTTGAGTTTCATGGGTGAAAGCACTCCTGAGAAATCTGAGATCTGTCACTACTTACAAAGAAGCCCTGACACCAATGTCCTTTTGAAATACTGCAAATTGTGCCCTGCCTGCAGCACCAGTTCCACTCATGGCACGTGGGCAGCTGTGAGAGCATGAGGAAGTGCTGCCTCTCTCTTCCCAAGGGGTGATTTGTTTCCCCTCATCCAGAACGTTTCAGTATTTTTATATTTGCTTTCTGTGTTGTCTTTTCAGGTGTGCAGCTCTTGAGAAGCAATGTGGGCTCTGATTCCTCAGAAATGTGTCAATGTCATTCTCTGTATCACTGAATTCTAAAAATCACAGTTTCAGTTGCTACAGCATTTATTGCATTCAGCTTTCCTCTTTTTCTGAGGCTGAGCTGTTTAATTTCCTGAAACTCAGTAACAAAATCAACACAGAAGGCCAGAGCTGTTCCTTGTGTTCTAAATACATATTCAAAACCTCTCAGCTAATTAGTGCTAAATTAAAATTCAAGAGGAATATCCTTTATTTTTAGGTTGTATGGATAAATCACTTACTTCCTTTACTGGTTCTGAAGAAAGACCAGCCACTGTGTGCTGTTAGTGCCACTGAGAATAATAAAAAAGTCATCACAAAATGATATCTTGATAAAACACGACCTTTAAAGCTGAAGCTGTGGGAACAAACCAAATAAAAAATGTTTTCAGAATGCACACAAAAAGGTCTGCAATGAAAGGAAAACTGATTATTCTTACATTGTTAATTATTTTAGAAGATTGATGCAATTAAATTAGGTATTATTTTTAAACAGTGGGATTTCACACCATGCTGGCTCCATTATTCATTTTTGAATGAACTTTCATTTTTCCTATTTACAAAAACACTGATTTTTATGTGCACGCTTTTCATTTTTTCACACAAACCATAAAACAAGGACAAAAATTTTCACAGCAGGAATTGATTCCTACCTGGTCACTTTAAGCCATGTGGTCTTCCTCCTTTGTAATTACTTTCTATGTCCTTATCCATTTGAAAGGTTTCTAGCAGTATACAACAGCTGGGGTCATTCTTATTGCTCCTGGGTAATCTTGTTTGGTACAAACGCCCGAATTCACAAAGGAGCCAGCCACTGTCTCAAGGTTTCTGTGTACAGAAGCTGTCATGCAGGGAAGAAAAAAAATCAAACCCCAAAGATCTTTGCCAGCATTATTTCATTTTCTTCTCCTCAGATTCTTGTCCTGATTTTTAAATTACACACAAGTGGTCTCAGAGTACTTAAGCCAAGGTCAAATTTTTTCTATGTTTTTGCATAATGCCTTAAAATATGAATTTCTAATCTCTTATTCTGACTGAGTAGGTCATCTGCCCTAAATATAACAAATAATATTAAAATTCAGGCTTTACTGATGTTGAAATTAAATGAGCGGCTGTGAGGATGAGCAGAGTAGAGGGAGTGCGTGTGTGACCTTTTTCAGTAATCCCAGTTTGGATCTATAGATTAAATCTATTCTCTTTGAAGAAATACATTGCCACAAAACCCCCAACCCAGCCAGAAAATACACAGCATCAGCAATGCAGGGTTAAAACTTGAATTAGGCTGTGGAACCAAGTCAGTGGGAGGGGGGCTTTTCTTAACTGAACTGAAATCCTGCTCACAGCGAGGAGGCAGCGTGTGAAACACCCAGCTAGGTTTTGAATGTTAGTCACATTCCACAAGGCTTTCCTGGCTCTGGTGGATTGAGAAGGTAGAGGAAGGGCAATGAAGGACTAAAATGTGAAGTTAAGACCCACATCTGTTGATGACTGCAGAATTCCTGAGGCCAAGGAGCTGAAGGACGAAAAGCTCACCCCACGTGTGTCATGGCAGCAAACTGGTAGCAGCTCCATGGAGGGACTGATGGATGATGATTTCCATTTATTTGGGAGGAATTCCCTTGGGATGTGGTTGTTTGGGATCAATTTAAAGGGTCCCAGTTTGCTTCCATCTCTTCCCTTTCCCTTTGTACAATGCTCTGAGGAAGGGACCAGTCTCAGCTGGCTCCAGCTGGTTTGTGTAGCAGGATCTCAGCTTGTCTCAAACCCCAAGGCACCCACAGACACCTGCAGGAAAGACACTTGTTACATCCAGCCAAAGGCAGATTCTGTAGATAATCTTGCCAGAAGCAAAATTCTTGTTAATTTTCCTATTTCACTCCCCATGTTATTAAACATAAAATATCAGTGCAGTACAAAGCTCACAAAAGAACAGCACAGACACATTTCTAAGATGCTGAGGAAAACAGACTTTAGGTTCACTTAAGTAATGACTACATTCCTGAAGGAGAGGCAGCATATTTTGTATCTTTCTACATATTTATTCTTTCTCCTCTGCTCTTGGTAAGCTATTCAAACAAGGTGGGAGAAGTTTCATCTGAAATTTTTTATCCAAATTTTTCTTCGATATGAATTTGTGAAACTGAGTCTTTGAACACACACAGTTTACTGTTTTTTTTTTTTTTTTTTTAATGTTGATGTCTTCTTTTGCTCTTTATCTTCTCTGCAACAGCTGGCAGTACTACTGCCAGATGCCACCAAAGTCTATAGAGTATTAAAAGCAGGCCAGCCCTAACCCTGGGCTTGAAAGAGTGATGATGTCTCAGCAGCCAGAGGACATAGAGGAAATGAGTGAGACAGAAGGAGCTTGTCAGAGAGCTACAATGTCAAACTAACAAAATAACAGACCTGAAATTCAAAATGCAGCTTGGTAGCTCCAAGAGCAGGCACATGTACTCACACATTAACTGGGTTTTTTTTGTCCTTTGGTGGAAATTAATTTTCTTGACCGATTCTTGGACTTCACACATGACTGCAGAATTTGTCTGAATTGTATAGGTAAGAAAAAAATTGGGTTTGGAGTCATCATGAACAGAAAAATCCAAGCACAGTCTTCTTCCCTGCTGATGGCCCAGGCAAAGGTATGATAAGTAGAGGAGGAATTCAGCCTGGCAGATGGCCATTCCCACCTGGATACCTCTCAGCTCTCTGGTGAGGTTAAACCATCCCGGTCCTGCAGTCAGTGACATCCAAGGTGATACAAATCCATGGGTTTGTCCTCTCTTAGTGGAATCAGTGGAATTACAGCCTTTAGCACGAGCCCAGAGTGCTAAACCCCCTCCACATCTGTGCATGCTGATGTTCTCTGCTCCATCAGGAACATGTGTGCTTACACCTATTAGTGGCAGCCATGTGATACAGCAATGTGATTCTCCAGCAGCTGATCTGCAGTGATGATTCATTTTCACTTCCACAGGTTTCTGGAAGCTTCCAAAGGGGCAGAGTTGCCTCTTTTAATCCTCTCTTTCTGAGATGCATCTCGTGGTGCACCGTTGAAGCCAAGTAGTCTGAAATTCAGGCAGAGGCTGGAATCCAGGGCGTTGGCCACTCACTGAGAGTTAGAGCTGAGGCAGTGGCTACTGAAGAGCCAACTGGAATTGCTAATGGTAAGGAGCTGAAGCCAAAGCAATCCAAGCCAACAGAACCATTGGAAGCCAGCGAGACCTGTCTCTGGGGTCTGTCCTACTGAACATATGTTTGGAACTTGAAGAAGGAAAGGAACATCTCAAGAGACATGAATCAGACCAGTTGAGCAACACTGGAAACTTGAACATTGCTACATAGCCAAAACGTCTTTGTTTTAGCATATCCAAAATTTATTAAAGCAAAATACTGCAAAATAGCAGAGAAACAAAATCTGATCCAAATCGATACTTGGAAGAAAATGTTGACAAAGAGCATAATCTATATGCCAAGTGTTCCCTTAGGAGCAGACTAATTTTGTGCAGACATTCCTGAATAGGAGATACATTCATAAAAATCTCTTGTCATTGGGTTTCAGCACAGCATGGGAACTCCTCACTGGATTAGTTTCCAGCCACGACTCAATCCTCTCCTTTCTCTCCCTCTCCTGCTATGACCAGTTAGGAGCAGCCACTCCCTCTCAGTCTCTCCACAGGGGTTAATTCTTTCTCCTGTGTTATGCAGCCACTGGGATTGCCCTGAGAGTTTCCAAGGTAGAAAGAGAAAGTAGAAGTAAAAAGCAGCTCCCTGCATGATTTGTGAAGCATGCAAAATACAATAGTAATAAAAATAGTAATGAGCTCATTATAATAGAGATGGTCTCATTAGCAGTGCAAATGCCAATCATATATGTGCCCAGGTTCCTGGTGGTGCAGGGAGTCCTTTAACACTGTCCTTCCCTGCTCCAGAAGTATAAATCCTTTTAAAAACATCTAATTTGTCCAGTTCTTGGGCTGCTATCCCTTCCTTTGCTCCCCACATAGCCACTGCAGTTTACAATGCCTGGACGTGTGGGATATGAGGGGTGAGTTGCACATCCTTGTGCCCTGCCAAGGCCAGTGCCTGCCCTTCCCCTCCAGGCTCCCACTGTCACAAGAGCAGGGAGAAGATAACCTCATTTGCTAGCAAGAAATATCTTGAGCATGCAATGGGAAAAGGTATTTGGAAATATTTTAATTGGGAGGAAAACAGTTTCCATCAACATGCTGGTAATGAATTTAGGGCATTTGCAGATGCATAGTAAGAATGCAGATAACACACAGTCTCAAGCTGCATCAAGGGAGATACAGGCTGGATATTAGGAAAAAGTTTTTCATGGAAAGAGTCATAAAGTTCTGCAATTGTCTGCCTGGGGAGGTGGTGGAGTCACCATCTCCAGATATATTTAAAATAAGAATGGATATGGCACTCAATACCATGGTTTAGTTGAGGTGCTATTGTATGGGTTGGACTTGATGATCTTTGAGGTCTCTTCCAATCTGGTCATTCTGCGAATTCGGTAAACAAAACAAACAAAAAAACCCCAAAACAAAAAACAAAACAAAAAAAACCAGCCACGGTTTCAGATATTTTGGGTCAGTGGGAGTGCAGTACTCACGACTGTGCATGTCCTGCTGCTTCAGACTTTCCTCCCAGGAAGCTGCAGTGCAGGCTGATGGCATCTGCCTGTGGCTAGAGTGAGGTTCATCCCTCCTCTTCCACTCCAGACAGGTGGTGTGGCTTCTTCCCTTCCAAAGTTTGAGGCAGAAATATCATCTTGGCTGAGGGCATGTTGGTCACTGGTCATTTTGGGGGAAGAAATTGCCAACCAGTACACCCTACAGACAAATTTTTGTAATCTAGGCTACCAGAAACGTAGAACTTCATCGTGATCTGCCAGGTAATAATGAGCCATGCTCTTCAGAATTGTACTTAAAATTGAAAGTGATTAAAGATGCTCCAGCCTGCAATTGCCTATTACTCACTTGTGCTCTGAACAGTTTGTTTTTCACATCATTCCAGGAAGTTGTAACTTCTTAAAGCAGTGTTCCTGGTAATTAGGGGAGAGCAGCAGCAGCAGGCACTGAGCATTATCTGTCCTGCAGCAGTGTCAGCAGTGCTGCCTTGTGCAGGTGATAGAACAAGTGTGACAAAGAGGCAGCACCTGGGCCCAGTGCTCAGCATCTCATTGCCCAGGAAGTGACCACTCACCAGGTCCTCAGCTTGGTTCAGAGAAATGCTGGACCTGGGGAGGCTTAACCCAGCTTGGTCTGAGCTTCTGAGATTAGTTTTGGACTCAGAAGGGAGCTCTGGTACCCTTCAGGAACATGGCACTGCCTGTAGTCTGGGCAAAATTCCTGCCTCTCTGAAGTTGGCCTAGGAATAAGAAAAGGCTTTTAGAAATCTATTTTTAGGCTCTCTACTTTTTAATTTTGAAGCATAGTTAATGTAGCTACAACAGACAGACACATCCTGCCACTAAACCTCAACACTCTGCCTTCGCCTTCATGGCCTTTATTCTGTACACATTTTTGATTTACCCATTTTACTTTTCAGACAAAGTTAAACGAGACAAAGGTTTTTTTTTCTGTTGCAAAAGTAGTGCTACTCTGGTCAATAAATGTATCAGAGCAATACCACAATGCTTAAATAAAGTAGCAATATAAATAAATAATTTTCAAAATCCCAGGCACTTGAGACAATCACTCTATATCAGACACTAATTGCAGGGCCAAGTGCTGTGGTTGTCCTGGCTGCCTCCATGCCCAACCCAGGGCACAGAATGATCCCTAATAACGGCTCAAATAGTTTGTGACAGTGAAAAACATAATTTTTATGTATATGGGCTCCTCTGGCTGGAATCTGCCTCCCTGCAGAGATGCACCTACAGCACACAAAGAGCATTATTTCACATAGTGGCAATATCACTAATAATTAGCTGTGTTACTAATGACAGCGACTTATCTCAATATTAATAAGAATAATAAGCTCGTTCAAGATGACTTCATCTCATTTAAACTCAAGAATTAATCTCAATAATAAGGAAAAACAGAAGTATAAACAGGAAGATGTATGCAAAGATTACAGAGAAACTGCCATTATTGTGGTGAACAAAATAAACGTGCCTTCTTACTCTGGTGTGCATGATCAAAAACACCCCAAACCTTAAGTTGTATAGGATGTATTTATGCAAGGAAAAAAGCTACAGGGGTGAGGATACTCCTGGGCTTTACAGAAACACCGAGTTCCCCAGCTGGAGGCAGCAGGAGGCTGCAACACTGCACAGCAGCAATGGGGACACGAGGACACGTCTGTCACCTTGGGCAAGGGACAACTCGCCAGTTCTGAAATGTCATCCCAGTGTTAGAAAGGTGCTGTGCTGCAGAGGCTCCAGAAGGACAGGAGCTGATTTCCTGTGAGGAATTTGTGATGGCTGGAGCTGCCCCATGTGCCAGGCACAGCTGAACCCCCCTGGACCAGCAGGTCTCCCTTGCCACGCAGAGCCTGAAGCTGCCTCTCACTGCTGCCCATGCAGGGCAGGCAGAGAGATCTGTGCCTCAAAGCACAGGAGGACAGCTGAGAACACGAGTGAGCAAAAGGAAATGAAAGAACAGCAACTAGCAGATGATTAATGGCACCGATATGAACCCTGCTGACAGCGCAGAGCCTGGGCACCTCTGCTGAGACAGATTAACTTTGTCTCCTGAAACATGGGAACTAAAGGAAGAGAAGCTACCCACTGGGAAATGTCTAAATCCATAGAAAAGTAATGAGAATATTTGGGCTGAAAGAATTGGCTGGAGAAAAATTTTGGCAATGTCTGCCACTCTTTATCTGAGTACTTAACATCCACTCAGCTCAGCATGCAGATTTTGGGTTACCAGTCGCACGTCTCCTGGCTAAAAGGTCAAAAGGCAGTAGCACAGGAATTGATCTTCATTTTTCTGAAGTGGCTTGAAAACCTTCTTGAGTTGTGTTTTCCCGCCCTGACCTATATTTCTGTGATGATTCATTTTTCTGTTATTTTCTTTCAAAGGATGGCAGAGAGCACAAGCTTTGCCTTGGCTGGCTTTTCTCACCCTCATTGCCCTCATCTCTGCGTGGTAAAACTATGGCCACACTTGGGGGCAAATCCCTCCTGGACCACCAGCCTCCCATCTCGCTTACAGGATTAGGGCAAGTTGCTCTGGCACTTCAAAGAAGAAAAGTCAAATACACATTGAAATACTTGTTCCCTGAGCGTGTCTCTGTGTGAGACATGACGAGTTCTCCATCAGGGATTTATGGTGTATTTATTCGTGTCATAAAAAAAACTGCTCAGTGGCAAGCAGAAGTCACTTGTGGGTTAGTCCTGGCATGAAATTTCCACAAAGAGTAAATAAGAGCTTTTCCCAGGCCTTAGGGCTATGACAGGGATCTGCATCCTCCTTTGCCTGAGAGCACTGGACTTGCATTTTCAAGTGATGTGAGATACAGGTCTGCACTCTGGAGCCACATGGAATTACCTGTCTGGGCCACAGCACAGTGTGCACTTTATAAACAAGGGCCTGGCTTCACTTTATGCGGCTGGGGCACTTGCACCCAAGCAAAGAATCAGAATATAAATTTTATTGCTTACCACATTTCCTTCCCTTGTTACCCTCCAGCTTCACTCTGCTGAAGAAGTTACAAAACTTTAGTATTGTGTCAAAACACTGGAGACCAGCAGGATTTTAAGGGCTGATTCATAACTCACAGAACATCAAAGGAAAAGTCCCAGTTTCCCAAGCTTCTTTTTCTCATTTCTGCATCTGGGTTCTGCCCACAGCTGATTTTTTGATATGCAGAATAAGCACAGCCCAGGCTGTCCAACTTTGGTGGCATCCTATTGGGCTGAGGCAGGAAAAGCCTTGCACAACATCTCCTAATGATTCATATTTTGGGGAGGAGGAACATCACCTCTAGGAATTCAGCTTTATTGGATACTGTAATCCAGAAGAGATAAAAGCACTTACTTATTACTGCTGGGTTTTGTTTCTTTGAAGAATTGGGTTAAATCTCTTTTGAAAGAAGATGTCTGTTTGTGCTCATTAGATGTATAATTTAATTTGTTTAGGATTTTCTGCTTTTCTAGGGTTTTGTTCTAATGATATTTGTGCTTTTCCTTCTCTTCTTTCCCTCTCTTTTCTCCTCAAAGTTATGAACTTCTGATACACTCTAGATTTATTTTCCTAATATAACAATCATCATCCCGAAGTTGATGCATCTTCTTTGGGGCCTCATTCTTTTCCTCTTTTTTTATTCTCTTAAAAAAAAAAGGGAGAAAAAAAAGGGTGCTGCTTTTGCTTGCCTGTTTAATAATTCTGGGATTTATTTGCTTATGGACCTTTCCTGGCTGAAGCCTGTATTTGTGCTGCACTGAAGAGAGAACTCAAAATATATACTTTAGAAAAGGAAAAAAAACCCGTAATATTATAATTTATCTGTCAACCACTACTATGCAACACTGCAGAAGCAGAGAAAATTGGGCTGAAAGGGAACTTGGGGCTTCATTTAATTCATAATTCTTCCCCAAGCCCGGACCAACTCTGCCTACATCATTCTTGACAGATGTTTTTCTAACCTGTTCTTAACAGCCTCCAGTGGCACTGGGTACACAACCTCCCACAGCAATTTCTATTAATATGCAACTGTTCTCACTGTTAGAAAGTTTTTCCTAATGTTTAACCTGAATTTCCTGAGCAGCAGTTTAAACCTGTGGGTTCTCATTCTGTTCACATGTACTTGATCTTGTTAAGTCAATCCAGCTGAGGGAAGTGGTTTAGCACAGCTCCCAGGAGCTTTCTGCACTTGTGTTCCTTTGCAATTTCAGACACATTTTGAAAAACCCACCCACTGAGAGCTACACCCAAAACTCAAATAGAGATCAGCTGCTTGGCCTGCCCGTGTCTGACATCCCTTGGGATTTTATTGTGTTCTTGAGGGAAGAAGGAAAAAGAAAAACTTGGTTACACACTTGAGTTACAACCTTTGAATGTGACCATGTACTTCTGCACTGACCACATCAGGATTTGCATGGTTCATTATAAGTGAACTCTTTCCCCTTCCCCCTTCCTGAAAACAACACCCAAAAATGAGTAACACCCCAAAATAGGTAATACTTCTAGCTTGCTGTACAAATAAAGAAACACTTTGATGGACTATCCTATTTCTTACCTATAGGATGGGAATATGGACACTGCTATAAACTCCTAGATGCTCTCATAGCTCTGTAAATGAAGACTAATGTTGCACTCAGCTTTCCCTGGTAGATTCATTTGGGTCAGACAAACAACCCTTCCTTCACCAGATTTCCTATGTTAAAGGGGATGATTAAAAACCTCCAATATATTTGCAAAATGCTCCAAGATGTAAGTCTGAGGTGTGCCCCATTTTATGGTTCTCAGATTTAGGGATTATCAGAGGAGCTGACAAAAGTCCTGGGTGTAAAACTCTGCATGAGGGGAAGAAGCTCAAAGGCTTCACACAGCAGTTTCTGCCCCCCTAAGGCGAGAGGGCTGGGAGGGATCTTAGTGCTGGCAGCCACTGGTGCCCCCCAGCCTTTTCTCTTTCTCTCTGAAGCAGCAGTGAGAGCTTTCAGGGCTTTTCCACAGGCAAAGGAGACATCTGCTAACCAGGACACAAAACAGCTGGGTCACAGCTCTTCTGCTGCTCCTGGCACTGGCAGTGATTTTGCCAGCCCCTGGCACTGGTCTTGTCTGGCTCTTAGTATTTGTTTTCATCATTAATTTTTTTACTACAATTTTAAAAAACAATGGAATAAATTCCTTCTCAGAAGTGATTTCTTTTTTAAATTACTGCCCCCTTCAGCAATGGGAAGTGAAATATTCTTATTGGATTGGGGTGTGATTCCTTCATGCTGAATGAGGGGGCATGGGGAACTAAGGTCAGAACAAGAACAAAGGGGGTGTTGGAATCAGACAGGACAGGAAGGGAGTGCCTCAGCATTTGGAAAAGCTGGAAAAGCTTCTCTAGTTCTAGAGCAGTTGTAGCCTTGGAGGCACAAACCCTGAAAATGTGGAGGTCTCACAGTGTGACAGACCAAACTGGTAGGAAAGCAGGGAGGATCTATCAGACCACAAATGAGCAAAGAATTGAAAGCTTTTTTTTTTTTTTTTGATTGATGCCAAATGATTGTGTTGCTGGCCTTGGGAAAATGAAATACTGAACAACAAATCACCATCATTTGGGGCTAATCAAAGATTTCTTGCTTAGCCTCAAGCTGAAACAGTTTTGGTTTGTTTGATCCAGGGGAAAAAAAAAAAGGATAATATCACAGCCACATTTGAAAATGAGGTATTTTGGACTGGAAAAAAAAAGGAAGACTAAGTTACTTTGTTTTCTTTTCCAAGTTTTGACCAGCTTTCTTGTGTGAAACTGTTTCACAAATTTGCCTCAAATAGGTTTTGTCCAAGAAAAAATAATACAATCACAACATCTCTGGCTTTAACTCAAGCTTTTTTCCCTTTGGCAGGGCACCATAAATGCATCATAAGGACTGCATTTCCACTGCCCTGTGATTTCTTGCATATCTCAAGGTGATGTGTCAGGTCCCCCTGTGCAGGTCAAGGTCCTGCTGTGCCCAGAGTCAGGGACAAGGAACAAAATAAATCCCAAACCTACCGAGCTCACATTTTGATTTCACTGCTGCTGAACAGAGCTATGAAATTTGGCCTGCAAACCAAGACCCTTCTCCAAAAAGATGTTTGACCTCCAGCCCTGCGCAGAAAACGTGACTGCAGCAGGTGCTGTGCTGAGGCTGCAGACACAGAGAGACCCTGAGCAGCAAGAGGGATGGCTTAGCACTTCCCTCCTAAGTGACAAATCAATAAAGCCTCTTGAAAAGCAGCCCCACGGGTCACACTGCAGCAACAAGTCTGTGAGCACAGGCACGGCTCAGGCTCCCAGCTGGAGACAAGGGCCCAGTGCTGCAATGAAAAACCTCACAAGCACAGGGCCAAAAGAAAGCAGCAGAAAACCAAGAGGTGCACGCTAATTTCCACAAAACTGCCCTGTTTGCAGCACAGCCCTGGAGCAGGGAGGTGCCAGTGGAAAATTATTTCTTGAAGGTACCAGGTGCTGAGCTGCACTGCCCACAGCACGGGCAGCACACAGGGACCGGCTGAAGTGCAGGTTCAGAAACAAGATGCTGTTGCAAATGGAAGACCTTAGGCTGGACCTGAACTTTGAGCAGTCAGAACATTTAAGAGGCTGATTAACTGCCCTGAAGCAGACTGAGAAAGTCCCTGGTACAGCCTGAGCCAGGCTCTCCACTCCCTCCCACAGTGGGGCAACATCCCACTGGTGGCATCACCCCACATCAGTGCCTCTCCTGGCTTTCTTCAAATTATAGAGTTTAGCAGTCTCTTGTAAATACTGAAATAGATCTAATTATTCATTTAGTCAGGGGAAAGGAATCTCCTGCTGTTTTCCAAAACCAGGCAAAATGGCCAATTGCAGCAATGCAGGCAGGAAAAGCACATGGCAGCCCAGTCCCATCTGGAGCATGTGCAGGGAGGCTCTCCCTCACTCTGCAGGGATCTGCCAGCCCTGCACCTCTCACCAGAAGTGTTTGTACAGCACAGCAGAAAATTCAAGGGTTTTTTTTTTTTTGTTACTCAATAAAACACACAAGCCCAAAACAGTGAATTCTCCAAATCCAAATGGTACCAATGCAAGCAGCCCAGCCATTAGCTCTTCCATCAGCTGCCTTGGATCACTGAGGGTGGATCTCAGCTGTGATGAGGCATCCAGACAGCCTAGTTCCCATGTCCTCTTGCATTGCTTTGCTCCTCTGTGGCTCGTGGAGCAGAAAAGAGGAGTGACAGCAGTGTGAGTGGCAGTGCTCTGCTCTCCCTGGCAGCTCACTTAGGCTCTAATGAAGGGGAAGTGGAAGCTCCTTGGGCTGACAGCCCCAAACCAGCTGTGGAGTGCAGGTTTCTCACACACCAACAGAGGACAAAGACAAAGCTTTTAATCACCTTGTGTGTTATCAGATCCCCTCCTACTCGCACGGATAAGATGAATGTCTTTGGGTCGCTGGCTCCTGACAGCACTGCCATCATTCCTCCCTCTTTGAGCTTCCTTTCTCAGTTCTATGTTTTTAATATGTCACTTCCTTTCTCTTTTCTCCCTGCAGCCATTTTGCACTGCTGTGTTGCTCCCCCCATCATGCAGGGACAAGCTCTTTTCTCCACAGAGCCCTTTCCCAAGGCAGCACCATGACCCTGTCCACAGGAAACCCTTCCCAACCTGCTGAGGGGGATTCAGAAAGCCTATTTTTTTTTGCTTTCCCTGTTCTTAATGAACTATCATTTCCAGCCCTTGCATGGCCCAGGATGCTGAATACCCCGATTTTGCTTTGCCCTTCCTGTGCATGGCTGAGTGCCCAGAGATGCTCCCATGCCATCCATGCCTGCAGATCTTGGGCTGCTCCTGGGTCAGGCAGAGCAGGGGGAAGAGGAAGCACAAAGCCCCAACCCTGCCATCCACCAGCATCAGGAGGCAGAAGGGAATTCCTTGAATTAAACTGAGCTGCTGGGCAATATAGATGGGAAACTCTGCTTTTCCAGACAGAGCATGAGTCAGCTCTGTCCCGTCAAGGGACAAAGCAAAGGTTCCAGCAGCAGGAAGCACAGACAGTTGCCTCCGTACTTTTGCATTAACTCCTTTATGGCTTGTTTTCCAGCCAAGAAATAATCAATAGAAGTTACAGAACATACTAAATCATGCTTCGCTTATTTTTCTAAAATTACGAACAACTTTAAGAGCTTTTTGTCAACACCAACTGCCAGAAAGGCAAATTAGAATACTCTGTAATCTCTGCTTCAAGAATCTGGCCATTACCAAATTTCTTTCAAAGTCATGAATATTTTAAAACTAACATAGCCTGTGGTTCCTTTAATTTGATTTTTTCTTATTATTTCTTAGTTTCTCAGCCATCCATATACCCCTGCATCACAATTTTAGAGTTTTCTCTACAACCACAAGCTGTTTTATAATTACAGCTTTTACTATGTTCCAGAAATGGATGCTGTCAGTCAATATTTGAAAGTTCACAGTAGGTTTGTGACAGAGCAATCCTGAACCATCTCAGTTCATGCAGGAATTCAGGCTGTGTTTATTTTACTCCTAGCCAGCAAAGCAGATATTGCTCTGAGTGTGGCCAGCTCAGCTCTCCAGTCAGGGCTCCATATCTTGCTGCTTACCAGCCTGGGCTGGTATTTCATGACCAGCCTCAGGTCAGGTCTGTGCTGTTGCAATTCACAAACGCACAGATATTTGTTGTGGTTTGGCTCAGAGTCAAGCCTCAGCCAGCATCAGCTGCAGGGGGGCAAAAGCCTTTTCCTATTGCACAAGGGAACACACACAGGAAGAGAAATTGGTGCTGTGGCCCAGTGTAAATCAGCTCTTGAAATTAAGACTTTGCTGCAGTGATGACTAATCTCTTTGCATAATTCCCCTCTGGATGTTTTGGATACAAACATGCTGTTTCTCCTGTAGTGCCAGATTTCAGAGGGTCTTTCTTGCTATTCACGTCAAATCTAGTTGGGCTGCAAGTCTGTCTCAATAAAATGAAAAAAATTGCTCATATTTGGAGCCTTAGACATACAAATGTTTTCAGAAGAAAGCATGTCCCATTTTAAAACATATGTTTCCTCCTTTGTATCTGTTTTGTCTTTGGGTTTTTTTTGCAGGCTTCTTAGGAAATGTGTTGGCATGAACAATATGCTTCAAGCAAAGAGAGCAAATACTTTGAGAAAACAAGCTTTTTAAAAGTCATAATGTTTGATTCATCATGGTAATCATCTGATTTATTTACTGTCCCTCCAGGAAGGGCATCATAGTATTGCCCAAGACAGAAAGGCCAAATAAAAACTGTTACAGTCTTGAACAGCAAATGCTGTAAATTATCTGTACCATACACTACAGCCACAAGCTGTTCACAGAAGGGTTTGCTGGATGACTCACTTCCAGGGAAGCTGTCTTCTGCTCAGTAGAATTTTAGGTGGCCAAAGGGAAGAAAAGATGCAAAATTAATCAAATACAAATTCTTAAGTGTTCACCCTCTTCCGACATCCCCAGAGGTGACCCACTGGCTGGATACACCCCACTGATCCTCTGCAGGGCAAAAGAGGAGAGGTAAAAGCAGAATAAGACTTCTCTGTTCCTTTGAAGCAACATTTATTTGTACTTCCCCAAATCATCCACCTGCCAGCATGGCAGTCACTTATTTCCTAGACTTTCCACCTAAAACCAGATCCACTTCAGGAAATGGGGACTGAACAGAGCAGCTACAGGAGTGAACAGGGATTTCTGAGCCTGTTCTGCAGAGGATGCTGGTCCAGTCTCTAGAATGGTTGAGGGTGGAAGGGACCTGTGGAGGTCAGCTGGTCCAAGCAGTCACCTAGAGTGAGTGGCCAGGACTGTGTCCAGATGGCTTTTGAATATTTCCAAGGATGGGGAGTCCAAAACTTCCCCAAGCAACCCATGTCAGCACTCAGTCACCCTCACCATCGTGCTGCCCATAGTTCAGATTTGCATCAGCCATGAAAAGCCTGAGACAGAGACAAGATTGTCAGAGAAATTAAATCCACACCTTCAGCCCCACACTCCCAGGCTAAAGCAGCAGCTTGAGCAGCCCATGGGCTTTGGTCAATAAGTAAGCAACAGTGAATTCAGTGGGTTTAGTGGATTCCTCTTCTGCAGATTCAAGCCCACTTGAGAGATTTGTTGTTATCCAGGAAATGCCTCTAGGAATCTTTCCTTTAAAATCCCTACAGATTATATCCGACATGGTTGAACAAGCCAGAACACAGTCTCTGCTCTCAAAATCCACTAAAAAACTTTGAAAAATTAGCTTTGTGCTCACGCCTAAACTGATCTTCTGTACAGGACAAAGTCTCCCTCTAAAGTAATTTGTACCAGGTCCAACCCTACATGTGTGACCTTTCCCAGTTTATATCCCTGCTCTCTGTATGACAGAGCTGCTCCCAGCCTCAGTGAGCTGCAGAGATGTTCTCTGCACACTGTTCCCTTGTGAAGAACACCTCAGCCCTGATAGGAACAACTCTGCCATCATTTGTTTTATTTCCACTCTCTGCTCCCAAGCACCTTCATCAGAGGCTTCCAGTTCGGAGTTAATTAAACTGACAGCGCCGCTTCACTGCAATTCAGTGCAAAACAATTGAACTTCTATCTGATCCAATTTCTCAGAAGTGTAACCAGGCAATGCCTGGTGAGGGAGGGAGATCTGGAGAACACAGTCACAGGTCAGTGAGGTTGTGCTCCCTTTGGATCACTGCATCCAAGACACAGAGCACATCAATAGCAGGAGCGTGGCTGTGCTGGGTGTGGGGTGGTTTGATATGGAACTGGTGATGGCACAGGGTCAGGGAGACTGAGGAGGTACAAATGGAGGAATTCACTTGAGACTTGACCTGGGGAAATCCTGTTCAAGAGAGTTATTTGAGCTCTTAATCAGAATCAGGGAGAAATGCCAATTCAAATGTTTGTGAAGTGTTGGGGTTTTTTACCAAACTGTTTAAAGTCACAGAATGCAACATCCCTGTTTAATATTTTTTGCTTATGAAAAAAAAAAATCCTTAAATTACATCTTAGAGGCACAGCTCAGATAGTCAGGAATTATCTGTTGCCAGCTAACACAGGCATGTCATTGCTGTTGTAAAATCACAGCTTGACTGAGCATGGTGGGGTCACTGTGCTTCTCCCACAGTGTCTGGGGCTCTGGGCAGGTTGCCTCTGAAGTGAACTTGCATTGTGACTCAGTGGTGAGTCAAAGTGAGCTGACACTTGTTTCTCAAAGAGTGGAATGACAAGAAAACCTTATCACCATATTGAGATAATAGACAGGCTTGGGCAGGATACAGTTTTTCTGTCCAAGTGAAGATGCAATTTTATAATGTCAACTCACTTTATGTGAAAAAACAATGAAAGAAATCTTGCTCCATCTCTATTGAGACATTTCATTTTGTACATAAAATGTGCTTCA
Source organism: Irena cyanogastra (assembly GCA_013397155.1). Classification (NCBI taxonomy): domain Eukaryota; kingdom Metazoa; phylum Chordata; class Aves; order Passeriformes; family Irenidae; genus Irena; species Irena cyanogastra. The sequence continues at coordinate 97,872 of VWZV01011160.1, forward strand.
CTTGAATTTCAATTTTGTTTAAAAAAAACCCAAATAAATCACTGTCCCTTTTTGCTTACATGCATCTGAAATTTTACTTAGAGAGGAGAGCTTTTCAGGTCAAGAGATCTAGGAGAGAACAGCCTTCCTTGTCAACAAATTGTGTGAGGTAAGAGAAGTTTTTCAAACAGTGCCAGCAACTGTGAGTAATTGTTAATACCAACGGTTGTTAAAGCACCAGCAATCAGTGTGATCAAACACAGCTCTAACACAGTCCTGGGAAACAACTCTGTAATTGTGGCTGAACAAAGCACCAACAACAATCACAGATTCTAACTCTATTCAACAAACAACCTCTCTCCTTCTCACCCGCTTGGCCATGAAAAATGCAAACAGGCAGCAGCAAGAGGTCAGGTTTTTATGGGCACCTGATAAGGCCACAAGTGCCACAGTTGTGCTCACTTAGCTCTTGGCTTGTGACCTCCCCATGGAGACACCCGAGCACCACTGCCCTGGGTTACCTGCCACGTCTGTGTGGGATGCACACCCATACCTGAGCCTCAGAGAGGAAACCCACATTGTGTTAATGTGTGAACACTCTTTTATGTTGTTTAGCCATTATCCAGCTTGCCTCAATCAATCTATTCTTCCACCCTTTTTGCAGCTGTAAAAATAAGCTATTTAAAGGGTGCTTAAGGATTCCAACTTTTTATTTTACTTTTTGCTTTATTAAGGTCACATTTTTCCCCACAGTTTACTCATAAGAACTTTCCACTGTGCTGTTCACTACCTCTCCTGACTAATTATCATTTTTCCATAGTTAAAGATGGGTGGGAATGAGAAAAAAAAAAGTCTTAGCCTATTGATATAAGGCAATATGAATAGATAAAGCTTTTTTTCCACTCTGTACTGGATCCAAGCCAAACAGTTCATACAGGTAAAGGAACCTTTTCAACAAGTTAATAATATTTAGTAAACAACTGCAGACTAAGAAAACAAGTGCATCAATAATGTTTGGGAAGAAAATAGCATAAAAATGGCAGATTTCTATGTTTACATTACCATTTTTATATGTCTAGCTCATCCAGCACTATAAATGCCATGTTAGTTTCTTAGTATGAGAGGATTTTCTACCACATTGCTCTATAAACTGAATGATTTTTTTCCCCCTAATATAGCATTCAAATTGTATTAACTATTCATATTAGCTATCTGTACAATCAAGTAACAAATCACTGCATTGGCAAACTGCTGAAAAAATACTTTGTCACTAGTTACAAGCAAGGATTTAAGACACAAATGAGGGATTTCAACCTGCCCTCTAGAACATGACAATAAAGGCTCCACCAAGATCATAATGCAGCAAACACAGCCACTCCTCTGAGATGAGACTTAAAGCACATTGCTGTTTGATTGTAGTGTTTCCCCACAAGAAATTCTGCATAAAAAAAAAAATCCCTTTGAAGTTATTTTAAGGAGTAGTCAAAGGGATCGGGGTATTTTTTAATTGTAAAGGCATGGGTTCTAGCTGTGCTGTTTGCTGGGAAGGAGTGATTTCAGCTGAATCAGGGCCTTAGGACTGGTGAAAATGAGTAATTTGAAAAGCACGAGCTCAGTCTGTACTTTTTTGTGCTAATTGACACAACACTCTTCTTGCTTAATAGGGAAAATCATGAGCTAGGAGCTCTCTTCCCTTCTCCATCCTAAACCCAGCAGGGATGGCTATTCTTGTGTGGCCTCCAGGAACCAGTTACACAGATTTAGATAATCATTTCCAGACCTTTTCTTGTACTTCCTCACACTGACTTTCCTACAGATGACCTTTGGGAGCTGGAAACTCTGAGTGTTGTGGAAAGAACATGATTTCCTGACTGCTACTGTAAGTGAACCTTGAAACAGCAGTCCTGCATCATAGCCCAGCAAATGAAAAATGTGAACAGCAGGAATGAACAGGGAATTATGGTAAAACAAATAAAGTAACTATCATCAAGAGAAGCTGAAGAGTCTGATCCTTCAAAACAGGAAGAGCTGGTGCTTTTTTTTTGGACTCCATCTCTGCTTCTGAAAGCAGAATTTCCAGCACTTTTAAATCAAGATTAGTAAAAATGGGGTGACACTTTCTCAGACAAGGGGGACAGGGGGGGAAGCAAAGTTACAGAAGCATATCTCACTGCAATAAAACAGATAATTTTTAAGTGTAAGATATCTCTGAATACTCATCACAAAGCACTTGAGCCCAGATGAGGGAGATCCCAGCACTCCACACAGCATTTATGCAGGAAATGGGAGAAATAGGAAGGCCTATGGGGAAAAGATTTAATATTCCAGTTGAAAGAGGTATTAAAAACTGGAAGGCAGCATGTGCCACTTCCCATAACAGTGACATTCAGCTGCAAGCAGAAGCTCAGGGAGGGGAAGGGACTCCCACAAAGGATAGGATTAAGCATGCTGAGGACAGGATGATTTCAATTAAGGAACAGAGCTGATCCAGGTGTGGGTAAAAATACCTGTAGCAGAGAGAAAAAGACTTAGAAATTTCCCAGCACATCTTCTCCTGTCCAGCCTCACTCCTGCACGTGAGGCTGAGCAGAAAAACTGATACTTTTTTAGTGATACAGACCCTAAGTTGTCCTTCTCTTGGTCTGTAAGACTGGTGATGACACAAAGAACAGAGGAGGCTGAGCTAAAACCTCTGAAAGGCATAGGAAGCAAACAGGTTAAAAAAAAAAAACAAAACAAAAAAAACCAACCAAACAAAAAAAACCAAACAAAAAACAAAACCAAAAAAGACCACCCCAGCCTCTGTCCTGTTGCAGCACACACCACAGTCGAGACAGCCATGATACAGAGCACCATCACACAATTCCAGAAAGCTTCAGCCCATACACAGTAACACCTTACCTCATCAGAAGGCTTCAGGAGGTCTGCCCACACAGAGAAACACCACAGCACCTCAGAAGGCTGCAAGCAGCTGCCCTCCTTGCTCTTTAGCCCAACCTTTTATAGCCCTGATGGTTCATGCATTGCACCTGTGTGCCCTCTGTTCCCTTTGGTGGTTGCTCAGCACACCTGGGCACTCCCTGGCTCATTGCTGTCACTGCTGCTCACCTGCTGCTCACAGCTGCACCCACTGGGGATGAGGCTCAGCCCCAGCCCCACTCCCAATCACCACAAACTGTGTGCCCACTCTGTACTAAAGGCTTTTCTCACTGAGCTAAATGAGAAGCACAGTCAGCCTCCAGGAGTGGGATTAGCATAGCAGGGCAGCAACAGGCAAGGAGCAACATGAAGGAGGGAGAAATGCTCGTGTCTGCTGAGCTGCCTGACTGCACTGGGAGGGTTTTCACTCCCTCTGCCTTGAAGTCTCCATCTCTGAGCACACAATGGGAATTTCTGCCCTTTTGAAAGACTGCTTTGAAGAGCTGTACTTGAATAAAGATATCCTGTATGTACTGCAGGTAACTTGCTACAAGTACATCTTCCCAAAACCTCTAGTGTGCTCTCCTAATGAAATAAATTTATTTTTTCCATGCATGTATTTCCAGAGATGCACATCAGGAGTATTTAGACACATGGAATCCTGAGCACACAAGTCAGCTGGGAGACCTGAAAGAGCAGCAGCACTGGCACCAGCAGCTCTTCTGCTTTACCCAAAGCAGCTCTGTGTGCTTCAGGGAAAAGAGGAAAAAAGGGGTGAAAAAAAATCAAAAATCAAAATATTGAAATTTGTCACCTTGGGGGCAAAACAATGATGGGCAAATTCATCCATCTCACAAGATTCCTGACATTGTCTTCTCTACAGCTTTGGTTTCTTCCCCTTTTCCACTACATGTGTGTAGAGAACAGCAGAATGATAAAAGATGAAATAAGAATGACTTGATTGACAAGTTCAGTAGATATTATATAGTGAGCACATTCTCCAGAACTGTTTAGCAACAAGATTTATCTTGTGTGAAGAAGATGTAGAGTTTCAGCATGGCATGGAATCATTTCTGTCCATCTGGCTTTGCAAGGAAATTACGTGGGGAAAATAGAATTACACTTCAAGCAATAAAAAAAAAGAACCACTGAAATGATATCAGTGAGATTAAAACAAACAAACAAAAGAGAATCCTGACTAATGCTATCTAAAATTATGGAGCTGTTCTAGGAAAGATAAAAAGAAGTGAGAACTGATGGAAATGAAGAACTAAGGTTTGGATTTAGTAAATGATGCTTACTTGATTACACCCATATGCAGTCACTGATGAGCTCTTGAGCAGAACTGATGAAAAATTGGATTGTTTACATGGATCAAACGTAGCAAATGGGAATCCAAACTCAATGTGCCAAAAAACCTTGAGAATAAAAATGCTAGCAATAATTGCTACATTTTATGTGTCAATGGCATGCCAGCAAGGATTCTGCATCAAACTCTGGCCAATGGGAAAAGGCTGGGTATGTGAAACTGTAATATCACTTATCTACCAAGCAGGCCACCTGATGACTGACAACTTTAATTTCAGCGTGAAATTGGCTGACTGGCTGTTGAAACATCCATCCCTTCTGACAGGGATGGTAGTCTCTGGATATTTACTACTAGAACCTTCCACAGTCATCCTCCTGCTCCACTCATCTTCATTTCAAGCAGCAGAGAGAGTGGCCTTGGCCCAAATCACAGCTCTCCATCGAGGGGTGGGCAGCAATGGCTTCTCACAGTCCTGAGGTCACATTGCCCCTGCCTCTCTGAAAGGTCCTTGTGCTCAGGAGAAAATAAAAACTCTGGAGGGTTGTGTACCCAGAGCACAAAGTAAGGTCTTTGAGGTAGGTGTGGGAGTAAAACTCAAAGAGGTTTTATTTTATATGCAATGAATACGTGGATCAGGAGTGCAGATTTTGGACCAGAGTCCTTTTTGTTTACTTCACAGGCAAAGATAGGCCCACCAGAAGAAAAAAGCTTGACCTTGTTCTTGCCCTGTCTGTGCATGACCTTGCATGAGAAAGATTTGAATGTGATCTTGCACTGGGTTAATATCACACATTACCTTACAGCACAGAATGGTACCATCTGTCTTTTCAAAATAAATACTAATTGGGAGAGAGAATAGTGAAAATAACCATGACTACTGTACACTTGCTATATTACTACATACTGAATGTTACACTGTTCTCCTGCCTGGACAGAAAAGATATTTAAATATCTGATCATTATCTGTGATTTGGTGAGCTGGAAGAAAAGTGTATCTCATTTTTAAGCTGTAGTCTCATAGATACAAAGACCTGATGTGGTCCTGAAGCTGACTGCTTTGGATGTCTTTGCATATTTAGGATCTTCATTAGTACTTGCAATCATTTAATTACTCTGATTTTGATATTTGCCACCCACTCTGGGTTGAGGGAATGTTTACAGCTAAACAACAGTTAAAACACAAGCCAGAGAGCAGATTCCCAAACTCTTCCAAATCAGCCTTGAATTGTGAGCTCCTTCCTCCAGGACAGCTTTCCACCAGAGGAACCACCAACAATTCCAGGGGCTTTGCCACAGCACCACGTGCAGATTTTGCTTTGCCTCCAATTCTGTATTTAATCATACTGAGAATTCTCCAGAGCAGTCCAGGTTCTGCTGAAATGTTTGGTCTCATAGTGGAAAAGGTCCACAGAAAACATTCCTCCCTTAACTGCAACGAGGGGCATCCATCAGTCTGTGCCTGAGAGCCCAAGAGCCATTCCTTGGAAAGAGGTGATTTAAACCACCCCAAAACTGGAAAACATAGCTGCCTAAATAAAAACCTTCCTTATGATTTTCTGGCTACTAGATCCTATTTGCCATTGTGTTTCTGCTGTTTTGGCTGCCTGGTGGCCCAGAGTAGCTGTAAACCTTCCCCACAGCAGCTCTGGAGTGACTTTGCTGTGCCAGAGCAGGACACAGGACACTGATGGTGTTTAACTTTCCTAAAAATGCCATCTCAACAAGGGCCTGAGGGAATGGGCATGTGCATATGAAGCCTGAATGCTGCATTGACTTTTGGACTGCAACAGAAGGCTTCCACAGAACTGAAGGATTATTGCTAATTTTTGTTCAAAAAGGAAAAAAATAGAACTGATGAGGATAACTTGTACACATGGAGCGTGCTGAACACTGCATCAGCCCAGAGACTATTAGCACATAATTAATTGAAATGGCTTGGCACTTGGGCTTATGCTACTGACACTCTGAGAGTTAATGTTGGCCCATTTTCCATGCTCATTACAATCCATGTCAGTAGGATGGACACATTTGAAACCACTTCCCTCTCTTTGTTGCAGTATTTGCCAATAGCAGGAGAAATTGATGCTCTGAAAGGGAGAAAACATCTCCAGCATTGCAATGGAGGAACAAATTATTCTCTGGTGCACATTATAATTGCAGCATAATCTGGTCAGAGAAAATTAACTCCTTCTTCTGATATGGTCCAGGGAATTGTTTTGTGATGCTATGAAAGGATGCTTTGATTTGTGGTGCTAAGTAATCATAAACAGCCTTGGCTCTCATTAAACACATACTTGGGTGAGCTTGAAGGGCTGTCTCTCCCAAAGCCTTTAAGTTTGTAAGTTTGTGAAGTCATCTCTCAGCAAGGAATTTTTCCCCTTCTCCAGAATCAGATCTGCAGAGCAGAACTTCCATTTAATCTTCCAAGCTTTTCTTTTTCTTTTCCATTTCATTTTTTCTTAAGGCAAATGGGTCTTCTTTTAAGGATGGGTCTTAAAATTCTTGAATAGATCTATTCCTAAAAAAAAACCCCAAAACCCAGATGTGCAGTCAGCCCTCAGTGCCTGGTTAACAGCAGAGTGGTGGTGAGTACACCAGAGAACTGCCAGAACTTCTTCCCAAAACATCCCACCAAGACCAGCCTTGCACAAAGCTGAGTGTCTCCTGCTTTGGAAAACACAGCAGGAAATGTAGATGTGTATAAAAATGAAACAAAGGATTAAATAAATAACTTCAGATATTTGTAAGCTTCATGAGATAAAGTTTCAACTTCTATTCTGGGGTGAAAATTTAGCCCCTTTCAAAATTAGGCTTTGCCAAAAAATATTTTCTTCCCCACTACTGTGGTCAAAGACTGTGGGAAAACCCAGAGGGCTGTTTCTTCTCAGTTCTAGGACAGGACTTGCTCTGCCACTGCAGACCAGGGCAGATTGTCACTGCGGGTCCCCTGAACCCAGAGGGGCTGTGCTGCTGCCCCAGCTCAGGCTGCACCCACAGTACAACCACACCCAGGCCCGTGTGCCTGCACATCCCAGCTCCTGAGGAATTATTAATGCTGCAGTGTCACCAAGAGCTGGTTAATTACCAAGGATTTCTGTGTGGCACCTAGAGGGAGAGCAGCTTTGAAGAGCAGCACCATCCACGCCAGCCGTGCGCTAATTATCGCCGCCTTTGTCATCGTGCTGCCATCAGAGGGGACAGCTGGCATTTCTTCAGCTCCTCGTACTCCTGCTGGTAATGAACAGTGTCTCAGCATGCTGCATGTTAGGAGATTTAATGTGCTGGCTGAATATTGTATTGAGTTCCTGATTTGTGTCAGCAAGGCCTGCTAATTCATGAGAGGAGGTGTCACCAGAACTTATTTCCTGTACATTTAGACGCAGGTAAATTACTCTGGAGAAAGCCTGGCTGTGGCCATCAGTACTCACTGCAGATCTTAGCTGACTTGGAAGGTTGCTAAAGGATCTACTGAAGAACAGACTGACCTCAGAGTGCCTGCTCAAACACACCCCTCTAGGATACCTGATGGTGTCCTCGAGGAAAGCTCATGAATCTTATTCTTGCTGCTCCTCCTTGCAGAGAAATCTCCTAAGATTCTATCCCTGCCAGCCTGTGCTTCTCGCTCCTGTGGTCCCTGCACAGACTCCTGCCTCCCCAGCATCCCTGCACTTCCCAGCAGCTTTGCTGATCCCCTGGTGCTACTGAGAGCAGTCTCAAATGGCTTTTGCAGCTCCCCTCACCTCTCCTGTTGATACTGTAAAACAAACCCCACATTCCTCACCTAAAAATCACTCACAGAATATGGAGGAACTCCACTGATACAAAATACTGTTTTCCTATTTACCACCAAAAAGGAAAACTGCTGAAACCTGCTGTGAGGTGGTGCAGTTGGGCTCCCTCGTGCCCTGGGGGATGGAGTGAGCCCTGTGCTCTGTGCTGCAGCTGTGATACAGGGCACTGGGGGTCAGGCAGAGGGGAGGGAATGCTCCTGTGGCTCCCTGCTGGAGTCTCCAAGGCTGCAACGTGTATTTCGATACCACAAAATCCCAGAGCCCCTCATAAAATATTCATCACTTTTTTAATGCCATGTCTTCTAATTTTGAAATTCAGCCCCTAAATAATTTAGCAGACTTGTGGAAAAAAAAAAAAAAGAAAAAATAAACAAGTCTCCAACAAACAAAACCCCCATCTAGGTGGTGGTGCAGTTACTAAACTTGTCAAATGTTCCCAACGTGTTGCTTATTTCTTGTGAGGGATTTATGGCTGTGCCCACTATCACCAGGTATTGAGATTTTTTGCTGCCTGAAATCCAGAAGTACCAATGATCTGATGCTGCCAAAGGCAGTGTTGTGCTTAGGGAATGTGCAACATCACATTTGCAGGTTTGTGAAAAAGCAGCTGCTGAGACCCTGCCCCAGATCCCACCTTCTCAAGCTGTTCCAAGCTGTAGTTTGTGCCATAAGTCTGAAGCCACAGGTCCTCACTGGTGACCCACATCCCTCCCATCCACACAGAACCTGGTCACAGTCCCTCAGGGCCATCTGGGCACCCAGTCTGGACTCTGCTACAGACCTGGGGACACAGAGATGGAGAGTCCAGACCTTTCCTCAGCACTCAGTTCCATAATTAAAGCACCTAATTTGGTCTGAATCTGTGTGCTGTCTGCTTCCAGTTCTTCAGCCTTGTTTCTCTGTGCTAAACCAAAAGGCTGCTGCACCCCAAACCTTCTCTTTTTCCTTGTACAGGGAATGCTGTCCCACAGAAACAACTCCAAGTTCCCTTCTAATTCCTACTTATCAATACACTAAGAGACCCAGTAGTCTTAAAGATGAAATAAAGCTGTAAACCTCACTAGCCAGTAGCTGTTTTTCAATAACCAGATTTTGCCTCTGTGGTTTGTTGCTGTTCAGGGCTGACTTTGGACAGGTTACTCTTCTGAATTCAGTTCACCTCTCACTGCAAAAATACAGCATGGCCCCTGAAATGGTAAATATGCCAGCTAGCTTTCCCAATTTAATTAATTTTCCCCAATGGCCTTGCTTAAACAGACTTCAAAATTCAAAAGAAAAAAAAAAAGAATTACATTTTAATAATACTCTTGACAAAATGGGGAGAAAGTTTTCATAATTCAGTGTTGAAGTCATGGAAACTCCTGTGCCTAGCGGCTGTTTTGCCTTTTATAACATCAATAATTTAACACTTAATTGTTGTGCATTATTTGGTTAAAGCAGATTATGACTCTAACATTTGCATTTATTTTTCAGTAATGGTGAGATAGCTCTTCCTCAGTAAGAATATATTTGGACATTCATTTACCCTGCAAACAAAATCACCGAGTAGCTCATCTCTAATGCTACTATTTAACCACTGAGAAATGAAGCCTCTCTCTTCTGGTGTATGATGAGAAATGCCTGTTTATTACCCAGCCATTTTGATGACTTTTCTGCAGTGCACTTTCAAACCATTTAAAACCCATATTTTTAGGGTAAAGTCTGGGATTAACAACCCCATTATATTGTGTTTAAGCTAAGTGAAATTTCTTGGTGTATCTTCAAAGGGCAGGAGACGTTTCTTAATGCCTTTCATTTATCAGAAGAAATTAAACCCCCTGGAGCAGTCTGGGTGCAAAGGACAGCCCTGTCATCCCTCAGGACAGCGATGGCACCCTGTCACTTGTCACATCTCAGAGGAGTGCACAGACTGCAAGGCTTGGCACTGCTTTCCCTTTGAATTAAGGACCACGCAGAGCCCACAGGCTTCATTTGAGACTGGTGAAGGGCAGGCTAAAAAACTGTTGAGTACCTTGAAACTTTTCCAGGACTGGGAGAATATCCAGCATGGATCTGCAAACCCCAGGGGAGGCTCCCTTGTGCTTCCCAGCTGCCCTGCTCCAGGGGGTTTGCTCTGGGGACTTCTGCTCTCCCCTCTGCCCGTCACACTGCCCTGCTTTGATGGACAGCCCTGCACCAGGACAGTCCCCCCTGATCCTCTCAGCTCTTAAGAGTATAGGGGAAAATCCCATCCACTGTTAATTATGGGGGATTTCAGTGTCTTCACCTCAGGAGAATGAAGGCTTGATTTAACTTTTAAGAAATACCACCTGCAGTCCTGCAAAGTTTTGCAGAGGTGGGAACTGCTGACTGCTCACTCAGTGCTTAGATCACCATCACAGCAGCATGAATGAGAGCAGAGATCTGAGAGGGAAAAAGGGTCTTGCAGGATTAGAAAGAAAAATGTGAACTCTGCTGGGATTAAGTGGCACAGAAAATTCACCTGCTGTTTTAAACCCAACAATCTTGTAACTTAAAGCAATCTTGAGAGCCTAATCAGAGCAAATCACTTTCAACTACTGATTTAAAAAAAGGGCACTGTTATACCCATATACTTCTTTTACAAAGATGTAGGAAAAAAATCCCAGCGATTTCAAAGAAAGCAATTCTGCTGTTCAAATCTTATGGACCCTTTCTACATTCTACCCTTTTGAACATACCCTGATGCAGAGAGGCAAGAAGTAGGGACCATGACCCCGGTGTATAGATATGTAAATTAGAAAAAGTTAATAGCTTTGTAAAGTTTACAGGTTCAAGACGAGCACCGGTCCTGAGACACATTTGATAAGGTTTGAATCTCTGAGCATTTGCACATGGAGCATAACATTTCCACAGCCACACTAACACAAATCTGTGTTCTGCAGAAATCCAATGAATTCAGCTCTGACAGCAATTAGTCTCACCACCTTATCATACACCACAAAAAGTCAAGTCACACCAAATACCAAACTAAAGGTTGGATTTTCTGAGGTTCCTAATGCCTGCTCAGGCATCTGTGCAGATTTTTAAAAATGTGCATTAATGAGACTCCACGGAACAGTGAAGCCACTGCAGAAAAATTGACTCCCTGAACTGCAGGTTATGATCCTACTGGGAATGAGTTTGCTTGTGTGTTTTGGGTGGTAGGTACACTGCCTGCTCTCTGGAAATAAGCAGCCTGAGCAAACTGTGCTACTCGCTGAGCTAGAAGATAACATTGCAGGTTGATTACGAGCATCCGTAATGAAAACTAGAAATCCTCAGGAACAATAAATACCCATAATACAACCTGAATCCCCCTCAGTGATAAGAATAAGCAATGACCTTCTGAGCACCTCACCTCAGAAGTCTGTGCAAGGTGGCAATCTGTCTGCAGGCAGCTGGGTGAGGTGTGATTAACAGGGGCTCTGTGTCAGCCTGCGAGCTCCATTTTGGGTGAGGATCTCTCCTGCTGCCTTTTACCTCCGCAGAGAGATAATACCTGCAGAGGTGTCAGGAGACGATCTTGCCCCTGGCATGGAGCTAACAAGGATCATTAAACTCTGATGAACATCCATTTAAATTGATCTTTCTCAGTCAAAAACCTGGCTTCTGTCCAAGGCAGCTGCTTCTGAACGAGTGGCTACACTGCTTGGAGGGGGCTGGGAAGGCAGGGTGAGACAAGCTACAACCACACAGGATGCTTGTGTCCAGGAGGAATTCCATGGAAAAGGCAGTGCCATGGTCATTGCAAGCAGCACAGGAGTGGAGCTGCCCAGACTGTGCGTGGCAGGGCCAAAGCTCAGCCTCTCCAAGGAAAAGGCTCTCAGAGGGGTGGGCTAGTAACACAGAGATACAGGCTATTACAGGGGGTGCTGTGCTAGAGATGGAGAGCTGGCAGACACCCACGGCTCTGGCTCAGAACAGTGCAGGAGCACACACTGAAAGGGGGATTCCATCTGTGAAAGGCCATGGAAGGTGTTGCTGGGGGCCCTTTGGAGAGCAAACCCACATTCTGCTCAACACTCACTGTGCTTCTCTTGTGCCTGCTCGGTAGGGACACTGTGGTCCCTGAACACTGGCATTCAACAGATCTCAGGGAAGTGCTACAGAGCAGCTCTGTTCAGATGCTTCAGCCCTGGAAACAGGAAACACTAAATAAGAATCCAGTAAGTGAGTTGGCATTTCCCTGCATATTGGGTGTCCATGAAAGTACTTGCATGTGTTTAGCAAAGTATTTAATTAAGTGGAGGTGGTGGTAATATTTACTCAGCTAGTGGCTCTTTATTGGCAATTGCTTTCACTTGTACAGTGGTCCTGTCTTTTGTTTTTAAAGGCCTGTGTTTTTGTCACCACAACTTACTCTTAGAAAGACTCCAAAATCTCCTGAAAATGACTGGTCTTCCAAAACCTGGGGAAAAAATTACCTGCATTCTAGATAGCCAGTGCTATTTCCCTGGTTGCAAAGAATACAGACTGCCCTAAAATCATAGCCAGTCTATAATCTGCTGTACTTTATCTTGTATTTAAATGCTGTATTTTCACATCACCTTCACCCAGTCATTCATGGAGGAACACTTTACCATTCATTACTACCAACACAAATTACAGCTGCAAGTGGAACATTATCTAATTATTGTTTTAGGGAAAGCAAAATAGTAGAAAAACCCTTGAAATCCCAAAAGGTGATTTGTGGGCAGATTTAAAGGGAGAGAATGCTTCAAGCTATCTATTATTAATGCCCAGCTATGCTGACCTTTGACAAATAATCTTAAGTCACACACAGAGAGCACAGAAAGAACTGAAAGACCTGACCCAAATGTCATTGAAAAAGCTTACACTGGGTTTTAGTGGGATCTAGATCAAGCTCAGCACTAAATTAATTTCTGGGTTGTTATAATCTTTATACTTGACTATCTTTCATGTTGTACCATATGGTTATCAAAATGTATTGCATTTCCATCTGGGTGTATGGATGAGCTGTACATTAACTCTCAGAACTGAATCCTCATTATGAGAAGAAAGAGGGTGATTTAATAGCTGAGGAGGTCTAAAGGTACAGACTCACCACACAGTGAAATGTTCCCCTCAGTCTGTTTTACAAATGGTGTTTCTTGATTTTTCTCCTCATTTTATTTCATGCCTCGTGCTACTGGATAAGGTTTACTCTGTGCCACTTTGCACCCTGTAAAATGGAAGGATAGTTTTGCTGAGAGAAAAAGAAAAAAAAAACCAAACCCAAACCACAAAACCCCCCATAACCCAAGGCACCCTGGTGTCCCTGTGACCACCCCAGGGTTTGGCTGGAGGCTGCAGAGCTCAGGGAGGGGATTTATTAGCACTTCCCCCTGCACAGGTACTCACTCATTTGGGAAACTCTCATTTTCCTTTGGCACAGTTTCCTGCTCAAATGGCATGCTCCTTTGAGAGGGAGGATCTGAGCTCACAAGCAAGATTTTGTTATGCTCTGGCTGCACAAACAGGAGCTTAAAACATCTACAGAGCCTTTTTTATATATGGAGCAAACAGAAGGGCCGTGAAGGAGCTCACTGTCTGCTGGAGATTCATGACGTGAGAATGGGCAGGATTTTCCAGCAGATAGGAAGTAATTCACTGCCTTCAAAGTTTCTGGCTCCACAAAGATCAGAGATCCAGATGCCTGCTACCATTTTCTGCAAGTACAAACTGGGAATTGTGGAAATGAAAAGAAAGCTTTCCATGCAGAAGTGGAGTTCTACTCTGACAAACTCTGGAGCACACAATCCTCAGTGTTTTAGATTTTTCTAACTGAGGGTTGGAAGGGAAGAGAGAAAGTGTAAGTTGTGCAATAAATTACATTTATTTATAATTCTGCTTTAGTTTAGAACCCACTCAATTTATACCAAAAGCCTTTGGCTCAGAAACACTGTGTATTTTGCATGATACACAAATACTCATAGAAAAATGTAGTATACAAAGAAGTGGCCAACATTTTTTAAAGTGACTAATTATTTTTGAGTGTTTAAATATAAATAACTTTAAAGGGAACATAATTTTCATAACCCTTGAATAAACCTTTTCAACTCTTCTTAAAGTAGATACTACACTGCACTGTGGAAATAGCCTTAGAAATTTGGGATAGCTTCTCCCTTTAAAATTTATTCTTTTAAAATTATGAGCTTTTTCTCCTTCACGAGGACTGTCAAGATGCTGTCCCCATGTAATTTAAGTCCCTTTGAGGTTTCTCCAAATAGCTTACAAAGGCATGGCATTTTCTTAACATAATGTCCCAACCACTCTATTAAACAGCCAGGACTGTTTAAAAGCTTTGGGTTTATTTTTTTCCTTTTGCTTTGTTGTTTTTCTTAAAAAATAAAACCAAGTGGATAGTAAAAAAGGGTTCTGTAGAAAGCTGTTTGTGTCATTTTCCAAGTGCATCTCACTTTGATAAAATGCCCTATTATATCTTTTAAGCTTCATCCTCCATTTTCTACATTCCCCATTTTCATGCTAATTCATGCATTTACCATTTTTCCTTCCTCCATCTTCAGTTATTCTGCCCACTACTGATTTTGCTCCCAAATATACCTTTTTTTTGTTGGTCACCTGACTGTGCTGTTCCCATGTCTCCAACATCTCCTCTTGCCTCCTGTCCTTCCAACTTTTCTCCTTTCCAAACTTCCTAATTTAATTTCTTCTTCTTCTACTGCTCAGGTGAGTTCTGACTTTCAGCATCTTCCACTGCAATTCTTCCTCTTCTGCAGCCCTGTCTAACCAATCATCTTCCCTCACAACTTCCCCAATTAATCATTAATGGATAAGGATTTCCATGGCCTCGTGTTTGTGACACTCCCAAAATAAACCACCTTGCTCAGCCATTAGTCCAGTCCCTTGGTGGTGTTCCATTATCAACCCACCCCATGCCATCCTCTTTGCTGTCAATCAGCTTTTCTTGGTGTGAACAGCCTGAATTCCCTCTTCATTTTTCCTTGCATCACCGTCCTCACTCCCAGCCACTTCAGCATCCCCTCACTGCTCACAGTTTTTCCCTCGCAGCCTGGTTCCTAACCCACCCTTCAGCATTCCCAACAAATATTCCAGCTCACACTGGAATTAGAGCATCAATATTCATAGCAGGGGTAGCAAGCAACCAGTCCAAGATAAAAACAGGGCAGAAGTTCAGGGGGTGGCTTGTGAAGCATGCAGCTTTTAGCAGTCATGGGCAATGAGGTTTTGAGGCTGCTCTGCTCAACCCAAAGGGTGGAGGCATCTCCCCTGGGATGAAAATTGAGGAACTAATGCTGTCTTGCCAACAGACTCTCTTTCCTCATCTCTGTCCAACAGACATTATTTGGATGTTATCCTTCTTCAGTGCCTTGAAATCTGGGCATACTAGGCAGTTATTTTCCCTCTTGCTGAGGTTTAATTCCACCTCCCTGGCTGCAGCAGGTGGTGATGCTGGAGGTGTGCACTGCAGTTCTCACAGATCTTGTATTTGTCATCCAGCAGCAGTTGCTCAGTCACATTTCTATTTCCCCCCCTTTTAAGTGCATAGCTAGCATGAGGCATTGCTCCCCTTGCACTCTGCCATCTGCATTTCCCCACTTCTTTGTTTAATCCCACCTTGCTGAATTTGCCATTGTCCCGTGTCCTCCCAAACTCACACCTGCATTTGTACAGGATTGTGCCTGATTCCCCCTCCAGCCACTGACACTTGCATAGAACAACTCCCAGGTGAGAGGAGCACGTGGAGAGGATAGGGACAAGGCAAATGAGGAGTTTCTGTGTCTCATCTGTCTTTTCTTCTAGGGAGGGATGTGGTGATGGGCTGCAGGTTCAGCTGCATTGCTGTAGTTGTTGGCTTGGTTCACAAAGAGTGAAAGAGCAGAGGAATAAAAGAAATGAGGATGACACCTGAGGACAAATCTGTGGAATCAGAAATCATTCCAATTTCTATAGATGCACTCCATCTGGAAATAATTGGTTTAATTTTTCATTAACAGTTTGGAGCCCTCCCTTCCATGCCCCTCCTCAAAACAGCAGCCCTGATGAAAAACCACATTTTTTCCTGAGCACTGGAGGAGTTGCCCATGCAAATCCCCTGCAGGAATTGTGTGAAGGGCTGGGTTTGAGTGCCTGCACAGGTCAGAAGAGCTGACACAGCCAACAGGGAGAACAGTCAGAGCTGTCCTGTGGCTGTGTGTAAGGGGACCCTGAGAGGCAGGTCCTACTTAAAGGGAGCAGCAAAAGGAATGGCAACAGCCACGTTGGAACCATGACTGAAGCTGCAAAGATGTTACTGAGGCCCTCACTTACTTTCTCTGCCTGCTGCTTGAGCATCTTTTTTATCTATTTGGCTTATCTATTCCACCATGGAGATGCATTTCCTTTATTTGGTTGCTTTTTTCCTCGTATTTCGGTTGTAGATTTGAATAAATTAATTTCCCTGACCAGTTTTGGAAAGAGAAGAGAAATTACATGAGTCAGTTCAATAAATTGTGGCAGAGTAAGTAACCTGCTGTGTCATGGAAGATTGTTCTTCCCTTGCTGAAAGTCTAAAGTATATATTCATATGCTGAGCATTTCCAGATTTTAAAACTGGAACAGAATTATCTGATATTCCTGGCAGGACAAAAGTTTTATACCTTTTACCTCTGCCAAGTCAACACAGCAGAAAGAGAAAGAGAGGGATTTTGCAGTGCCTCTGTCAGCTGTGAGATCCATTAGCTTGATTTTAACATTTCCCAATTTCATTAGAAGTGCTGGAAGTTGGGGAAAAATTGTCCTTGGACTAATAAACAGCAAATTTGATAAGAGAACAACAGAAAGACACTTAACTGCACTGCCTCACAAATATAGCTTCCAGAGATGATGATGTTATTTGTTTCAGCCTCCACAATAATATGTGAAATGTGATTAATCTTTAGTTCCTCATGATGACACTGGGAACCTGAACTGTCTGGAATAACTGAGCCTCTGAAGCATGCAGGTGAATTTTTTTTTGGTTGACCCATTTTGGGTTTTTTGGGGGGACATTTGAGGTGTGTTCTGGTTTGTTGGTTTGTTTTTTTTTTTCTTGAAAAAGAACACAACCTTGGGGACAACAATATAAATTCTATGTCTTGGCTCAATAACTGCTGTGCCAGGAGACAGAGAAGTCAGTGGGAGACCTGAGCATGGTCTCAGGGCACTGTACAGCCCACAAATATTTTTAGACCTCCTCTTTACTTCTCCCTGCCTGAATGACTGCTGTTGAAATGAAAAGTGAAACCAGCCCAAAATACAACCCTTATATTTACATTTTTTGAAAATGTTCCAGCACTTGGTTCCATCTGTGCAAATCAAAACCCGTGGCTGAATAACACACAAAGCCTTATTAAAAAATACTAAGTGGAATTATATGGAAATTAGGTTTTCATTGTCTTTCATCTCATAAAGGCTAATAACACTACAGAGGACAACCTTCTTATCAAGAATAGTTTCTAATACAAATTGCCTTTGACTATATTTACAATGTCACTTTTAATCAAGTAAATTGTCAGGCTACTGCACTTCTGCCATCTACATGACACAAAAATATAATGAAGAGGGAAGTGGGTACAAGTGCTTTCAGCTTTAACTGCCTGCCCACTTCATACCAATTACTACCTATTTAGTAAGCTTGCTCTTCTGTTCTTAGAAAAACACTAGAAATAAATGTATGAGTTCCTCTGAAGGAGACACCATGCAGAAAAAAAGCTTATTCCACTCACCAAGACCATTTGTCTTTGTAATTACACCTACTTTTCTTACTCCTATGCAATTAGTAAATACAAGCTAAAAATAGCCACTTGAATGCCAATATGGTCCCTGACTGTTTCTCTATTATGTCACTTTGAGGTTAGTTCAATATTCCATTTGTTGGTAAGTTAACAGCTCTATTCAGATGGGTTTACTCCTGCAGGTGCATTTCCACTCCGAGCACATACTCCTGTCTCCACATGCAATTCCCACCCAGGCTGAGCTACAACCAGCTGTGCTGTGCCCTGCTCTCAGCATTCAGCTGCCATCCTGCAGCTCAGCCACACTCCAGCATGTTCCCTGGGCTTTCTCCCTGGGCAGATTGTGACACGTTTTTAAATATAGATGGAACTATTTCCACATTTTCTGGGGGGTTTTTTTGTTTTGTTTTGTTTTTTTGCTGGTGGTGCTATTGTCTCTTTTAAGCTCTGCACAGAAACAAGCATTTAAAAGCAGAGACTTAATTTTCCCAGGGCAGATGGTGCCCAGCAGCTCACCTCAGCTGCCTGCTCTGGCTCAGGATGCCTTTCAGAGATTGCTCTGTCCTCTCTCTGCAGATGTTGCTGCCACCCCCTTGCACAGCACAGCGAGGACAGGAGCTCCCTGCAAAGCCAGACTGGGAAAATTCCACTTCCAGCCAAAAGGAGAAAGCGCTGAGCATGCTGCATCCCTGCACAGCTCTGGAGATACTCCAGGGTTTTCCCTCATTGCTGGCTGGGTAGAAGCAGGGGAAAGCTCTGTGTATCTGCTGCCCACCACAATGGTGTGTCTGGATCCTCAGGCAGGGAACAGCAGTGTGGCTTCACGGGGAGCAAAGGAGGAGAGTTGATTCACACAATTGTGGAACAGGAAATTCAGGAATAATGAGTCCAGACCTTCACTGGCATTGTTTAAAAGAAGAAGAAGTTCTGAGAGCAGTGGAGTTAAGGTTCTAGCTGCCAAGTGTGCATCCTCTGATATTTAGAAAAAGTGAACTTATCAACCATTTCCTCTCTTGTGAATTAACAGAGGTTCTTCACTGAGGCCAGCTGTCTATTTTCACAAAAGGTGCAAGAACTTAACATAATTCCATTACCAAATGTAGGTGAAATATTGGGTTTGAATGTATTACTGAAGAACTGACAGACAATGTGGATAGGCACATCTGAGAAGCTGGTCTAAAAAAAAGCCTAAGTACTAAAATGTTTTAAGTCATAAAAAGCATTTTTCTTTCTTCTTTGTTCATTCTTCTTTGCTCAAAAGACAGGTTTCTGCCATCAGAACAAAATTATTTCAGCTGGAGAACAAATACTCTCAAATTTAAGCTTGTGCATAAAAAGCCTCAGAGCCTGATGGATTATTAGGCTGTGGAAAGGAGCAAAGCAGAAATGCAAAGAATAAGAACACAAGCCTAAACCTGAGGAAATCAGGAAAAATTCTCACTTAGTTTGTATGGATCAGGTGTCTCATTCCCAGGTTTTGAATCTCAAGCCTAATTTTCAGAGATGTCTGTTAAAAGTTCCATCCACTTCTGACTTCTCAAAGCTTGACGTATTGGAGAAGTTGGCTTTAAGCTGGAATTTTGCTCTTGAAATCAGGACAGTGTCAGGTAATCCTGTTCTTTTATACCCCCACGAGTTTTTCTAAGGGCAGAGAGCAGAAGTGGCCAAAATCTGCAAACAGCCCTTGAAATGTGAAGGAAGGACCCAGCATCTGCAGTGTCATAAGGGTCTTGCAAAGGGCCTGGTTTATTATCCTTTCATTCAAACCCAGATTTTGCAATTTTTAGCTATTTTAGATGTGAACAAGTGGCCTTAGAAGGAAGTAATGGAGAAACTTTCACTGAGAGTTGAACAGTGTCCCTGGGTGCCTTCTTGATCCAGTTCCTGGATGAAGACAGCAGGAGAGGCCCACTGTAGATTTTGGACTGACCTAAAGCCAATCAAACCTTTCCACAAGATCTTTCATGTTGAACCCAAAATGAAGCTTAATTTTTTTATTGTGGGGATTTTTTTATTTGATATTGTTTTGCTTTCCTCTCACTATTTCCTCAAAAGGAAAGTTTCAAGGGCTTTGTTTTGAGCTGAACCATCACTCATTCACATTTTCTTCTGGCTGAAACCTTTCTGTTTAACTCAGCACAAACCTGAGTATAATTTCTGCCCACTCAGAACTTGTGTTTTGCGGGGCAAACTGATCTGCTTGGCTGTAGTTTTCTACCATGTGTGACTTTAGCCCCACAGAAAGCAACACAAATCTGCAGGAAACCAAACCTCAGTGCCAGAGGCAGTGGTCAGAGGGTTGGTGACAGTCCTGCTCCTGCCACCAAGGGGTGCCAGTCCCACCATCTGGTCCCTCAATGCCCAGCCCCTCCTGTGGTGAGACAGGCTGGAGAAAAACAAGTTGCTAGATACTAATCTGGCAAGAAGGAAGGGAGCCTCTTGACAAAGTATTACTGAGCAGAGAACAGCATCCCTCCTCCAAGGAGAGGGAAGGGGGAATTTCCTCCACACCTTCCAAAGGCAAACTTTCAAAGCCAGGCTTGCAAAGGTCACTTCATGTGCAGAGCTGCTGCCCTCCTCCTGACAGCTCTGGTCATAAATTCAGAGCTCCACAATGAGGAAATAAAAGTTTTGATTATATGCACTAAATTTCTATGATACTTTTCATCTTTTTCCTATCACTGGGAACTGTTTCCTGAAAACTGCCTCGTAAAAACAGTGGTCCTATCAAGTCTGGTGTATTATCTCCAAGATATTCTGATTTGGCTCAACACCTTTTTGGTGACAGGGCCTGCAGCACCCCCCAGCCCAGTGCCCTGGCTCTGTCCTGCCTCAGGCCACTCCAGTGTCACTTCAAACAGCCAAGCTCTCCTCTAGCAGGTCATGTCCCTTTTATTTAGTGACCAGCTCTCCCCAGGTAACAGCTCCTCTGTCCCTCAGGTACCCACAGTCACAATTCTCTCTTTCAGCACTCATCATGCTGAAGGCACCCACAAAAAGCTCTGACTGCAGGACATGTCTCTATCTTTGTGCTCACCCTGAAGAGGTTTTTGTTGTCTTGTTAAGGTCATTAATTCCCCTGGCCCCCTTAACCTTTCTACCAAGGGCTGATGCAACTGCTTAACTGCCCTTCCTCACTCCTCCTCACCCTCCAGAGACCCCAGCCCAAGAAAATAAAGCACATTGGGGTATTGAGAAGAAAGGTTTCTCCAGCTCTCTGAGGAAGCAAATGCAAGAATTGTTTACACACTCTGCTGCTCCTGATGGGGCAGAGACATCAGCTCTGGCCCCAGGAAAACCAGCTTTGAGCTTCAGCTTTTGGGCAAGTCCTTTCATTTGCCAGAGTCTCTGCTTGCTGGCAGCAGGGTGGGGACAACCACTGCATTTCCTACTCCCTTTCCCCCTTTCCCTGCAGGTTTAGCTCCCCAGGACCATTGCACTCAGAGATGCCTCAGCCAGGGGCAGCAGCCCAGATGCTCCAGGAGCTCTTGCATCCCACTCCTGCAAAGCCAACAGTTGTAATCCCAGATTCTCTATTTAATAGACATTAAAATCTGCTGGATTTTAATAGCTCTGGATGAAAGAGCCAGAAAACACACAACAAACAGGAATGACCACTTTCAAAACCCACAGTCCTGAAATTCCCTTTTAATGACCCCAACACTGAGGGGTCTGAAACGTAACCATTTTTAGGGAATAATTTTATCAGCCAAAAAAATTGAAAAAAAAAGTATTCAGCTACCAATACTAAATAGTAACTTAATTAGAATGTTAAAACATAGCTCCTACACAAAAATATCAACACATGCACACCTCCACCTATCACACATAGGTTTTTCACACAAGTCACTTGGGCATTAGTTCTGTTGCTTTTTATAGAACAAATAATTTTATCTATAAGTAACCAGATTTGCTTATTGGGAAAATAGTCTGCATAATTGACTGTGCATTAAAATACTATAAAATGAGAAATAAAGTATCAGTTTAATGGTTGGATTGCAGCATTTCTTTTTCTAAATACAAAGAATTTAGAACATTGAGAGGAAAGGACAAAAGAATGAAGTTAATATATCTAATATTCCTTTTCTTCAGGAAAAAAAAATACTGCAGGACTAATTTTCTCAAATCCCAAAAGAGTGAAAGCTCCTTTTCCCCCCACTCTTTTTCAATGCAATTTTCATTCTTTTGTTAAATTAGAAAGGCTTTAATTTCCTTTTTCATTACAGTTTGAGTTATAAACACAAGCAGAAGCTTCTGGGGATTACATGTTGAACAGAAAGGCACACAAACCACACGTGGCAGCTCCAAAGTGTCCCTGCCACAAGAGGGGACCTCAGGGCAGCTGCAGAGCTTGGCCAGCAGCCCCAGCTCGGCCACTGCTCCTCCTGCCCAGGGACCCCAGGGCTCAGCACCCTTCAGCTGTGATTTCTCAGCCTGGCTGACAAGTGGCAGTGTCTCCTGTCAGTGCTGCCATCCTTTGTGAGCTCTGCATGAGAGCTGATGCCTCCTGCCCCCAGCCCTGGGGCTGCAGTGCTGGCCCTGCAGAGCTCTGCTGTGTCTGCTGCCAGCTCACCGCCCCAGCCCGGGCACAGGGCAAAAGCTTCTCCTTCTCCAGCACATTACATTAGACCTTTTCACCCTCTAATGTTTCCAAAGCCTTGAAACCAGGTCTGGAACTACCAGTTTTCTTTTTGCCAAATTATAACTGCTGGCTGTAATAGTGGGTCTGACCCTCATCATATCAAAACTCCAATTATTTTTGTATTACACCACAAAAAAAAACCAAAAAAACAAACCAACAGTAGGAGTAACAGCAGAAATGTGCTGACTTCTTCAGGGGCAAAGCCACCTGCTTTCTCTGGAGTTATGTTTCTGCCTTCAGGTCAATCCCTCAGTATTTGTCTTATGGGCACATTCAGCAAAGGAGAGGTCTCCAGGCTGCTCTGAGCCCTGCCCAACCTGACCCTGAGCACTGCCCAGGGAGGCAGCCACAGCTTCTGTGGGCTCACAGCAGGGAGGAGGGAAGCTCCCTGAGCACCTTCACTGACACCACCACTGCCCACATCTGCCCTCTCTAAGAGGTCCTGCGCTTCACATCACACTTTTGTAAATGCTGCCAAGAGAAAACCACCTTTTAAGGACCAGAACATTCATGCTTTCCAATATTCTTTCTGTATTTGCAAGCTAAAAGATCAATTTGTTCTTCTGGCTCCATTCAGCTGCCACAAAGGTCATTTAGGATGAAGTGTGCCAAACAACAGAGAATATTTTGGGGGAGAAAACCAATGTGACTGTAGAAATAGTCACATGTGCTTGCCCTCCTTGAGCCTTTTAGCTTAGAAAGATCTAATTAGGGAAGACTTAATGTACAGCATGCATAAGGATGCCAAAACTTCTAACAAAATATACGCAGTACTATTTTCTTCATGCTCCATTAATAAGGAACAAAATGTCTCTAGACTTCCTGTAACATATGCACAGAGTGATTTCAAACCAGACTGAGATTCTTCTCAAATGAGGGTTATAATCTACTCAAGCAATAACAATGCTTTTTTTTTATTGCTTTGCTTGCAAAGTTGTTTCCATGTTCTGTGAGGACGAAGTTATTTGTCATTTTTGCAAAATACAGAACTTGTTACTTTGATGGTTTTTAGGACCTTTCTATTTCAGCTATCGATTCAAGGTTGAGCGTAGCCTACAGCAGAGCTGAGCTTGGGGAATCAGAGTGCAAGAGCAAAACTTGGGTTTTTCTACAGAAATTATATCTTTTCATACAAATTAGAGCCACAGGAAAACAAAGTTTTGATTCATCTTCTAAGTCATATATAAAGCATAGGGCTTTGTGCCATCAGATCACAGGGAAGCAAAAGGAATTTCTGGCTCTTCCTCATTTGCTTATCTTGCTCAGACTGCAAACAGAAGAATTTATTCATTGGATAGATTCTGGAACAAAGAACCTCCAAAGAAACAAATGCAACCTTTAAGATTCCTGCCAAGGACTGTAGCAAAAAACCCAATGCTGTGTCCTGTTTTGTCTTCTGAGGCAAAGATGCCACTCTCTTCCTCAGCCCTCTGCACTGTAGGCAGGGCTGGAGCAGTTTGGGCAAAAGACAAGTCTGCCCTGATGGTGATAAATGGGGCAAGTGCATCTGCACTCCCAAAGAATTTCCCTTTTCATACTCACCTCCACAAGGAATCAGACAGAGGCTCTTCCCTGTGGGATCTTTCCCTGCACATGATCTTTCCCTGTGGAGGCAAAGGAAATCAAAATGATCTCGGGTGTAGAATATTTGATAGTGAGGCAATGTGGGGGAGAATATTTGCTCAGGAGATTTTAAAAAAAAATTCAACTGTCTTTGAATATGTGTGTATGCTCCTACAGTGAGGTGCTAAATTGCATTATAACTATTGAGACATCAACATTTACCAACGTTTGTGATTCAAATACAAGCACAGAGTGCAAAGCTGTGAAACTATTTAAAGTCATGAGGGTATGGATCTGTAAGCAGAGGTTTGTATATCATTTGATAGCTATTTATTTCTTGTTAATGTTTATGTAATGTCATGATGTTTATGATGGCCTGGCTTTCCATGTGAAGGGGATCATTTCTGATGGGTAACTGGCATCAAATCACTGTTTTGCAAATACAGAATATTTTCATATTTGGCTGGTGAAACAAAAAGACTTCCTAGTGTGAGTATGCTATTAAAATGCTAATAGACCCTATTTGAGAGAGCTTACTCAGACCTCAGCAGGAAACACACACAACATTTACAAAGATTTAGATATGTGTTTTTAACATAAAAGGGTCTCCCTTCCCGTGGAACTGTAAGAAGCTTTAGACAAGACTGAGGATAAAGTGATAAGGCCCAGGCAAATGAAGAAGAAAGAAAAATATATGGATGGCTAGTGAACTTAATTATGGGGAAATACAGATATAATTGTGAGCATGAAGTACGTGCATATAATGTGATAGCAACCTTTTATATTTGATGTCCTAAAAACCAAAATCTAAATGTGAAAATCGCTTACTTCAACCTTATTTTTTTCCCCAATTTTTTTGCCTATTTCTGCATACCAGCCCTCAGAATTATTGCATGCTAAGGAGCTGCTCAGGTGCTGGTGGGGATTTTCCCCACGACCTGCCACGCTCTGGATGAGAGCAGGGAAAGGCACAAAGGGATGTTCCTGCTCTGTATTGCACTTTGAGTCGAGCAGCACCTTCCAGACACCAGGAGGTGTGTGTTAGAGCTGCTGGGAGCTGTGACACAAGGCCCAGGATGTGAAAATACAGAGGAAAATCTTGTTGCAGCACTGTGTCCCGGGTGAACTGGGGAGCAGAGCTGCCTCCAGCAGGGCTGGCTGGGTTTGCTCTGTATCGAGTTATTGATGAATCGAAGCTGCAGGGTCAGAGCAAGCAGAGAATTTAAAAGGCCTATGAAAACACAGCCCAGATTTGCTGGAGAGCTGTAACCTTCCAGAAACGTAATTAAACAAACAGGCAAGAAGTGTTTGGGATTGAAATCTCTGTTTAAACATCCGCTGTGGCTTTGTTGGAATATCAGAGTGGGAGAGGAGTTCACATGCTGAAAAGGCAAGAAGATTCCTTTTGTCTTCTTTCTGCCTTTATTTTTCTGTTTAGTCCCTCACTGAAACTGAATGTTGAGTAAACACAACATTAATATCTGATGGTCAGTAGGGTGACACAATTTGAATTCTTGCATTAGGAAACAAATTCCTCATCAAAACCAAATTCTTTTAGTCTGGCTCAATAAAAATAAAACCCACAAGCTGAACTCACTGACAAATGGCCTGGATATTCAAAGTTATCTGTGTTTCAGAAACATCTAGTAAGCAATTTGGATTACTTTTTAAAAGTTTTGGCTCCACTTTGACCCTGAAATGAATGTACATAAATCAGTTTATGCAAATGTCATTACAATTCATTGCCATCAGCTTAACACATTTCCTCCAAATGGCTGAACTCCCTTCCATTGCAGGGAGAGAGGAAGGCTTAAGACTTCTACAGTCACTTAAAAAAACAATAAATGGAAGAGAAAATAAGAGATTATTTAGCTCATGGATTTGTTTTGCTTTCCTAAAACAAAATAATTCTGGATTCTACTTACTGGAAATCTGCTTGGTTAAGAAATATTTAAATGAAAGCAGCACATGACTGTTTTGCTTTGTTGGCCTTTTGTTGTTTAGGATTTTTGGAAAGGTTTACAGTGAAATTATATAAAAAAAATGGAACAGCAGGTTAGCATTTTGCAGAACCAAAGAGAAGAGCAAGACATCCTGATTAGGAAGGGTAACCTCAAACCCAAAGTGTATCAGGAACTTTAAACTGAGTAGTTGACTACTGGAAAATGCCAGTTGGCCATAAAAATATCTTTTTCCAGATACAGTTTGGTGATGAGCCATTTTTAAGAGAAATGTCCTCCCACAGAAGGCTCTGAAGGACTCCCAGGACTGATGGCTGCAGACCTGGCCCCCAGTCTTAGGCTCAGACCAAGGGGAAAAAGCATTGCAGAGACCTCACCAATCATCCACACAGCCCTTGGAGGCACCAGGCTCCTCCTGGGAGCCCACAGGGCCAGCTCTCAGCTCCTCAGCTTGGGACAGGGAGAGAGCTGTGTGGATCCAGGAGGGAAAGCCTAAATCTGGCACTGGCACTGGCTCAGAGCAGAGCTCAGCTCATTTCCCTGGGGCAGATCTGCCAGCCAAGCCCAGCCTGGCCGTGCTCACAAACTTCCCCAGCTCCCGTGGTCACCACAAGCCTTTGCTGAACTGGTGGCCAGGTGTCCACCTCATAATCTCCATCCCTTATCTTGACACCATCTCCATATAGCCTTTATTCTTCCTGTCCTTTTGCTGTGACTATTTATCTTTAGGGGGTAATAATAATACTAATACTACTACTAATAATAACAATAACAATAGCATATTTCTCTTTTGTGGCCCCCACAGAGATGGACATAATGGAGCTCTGATCTTGTCTGAGGCCTTCAGGCAAATGCTCCTTTGATGTCAGTGTCTCTTAGAAAATACACAACAAATAGACCACAGAAAAACTAAATTTCTGCTTTCTTTCTGTTTAAATACACTGCCAATTCAACAGACAGGATCTTTTCATCACCTAAATGTCTCTCCCATGTACAGCACTCCGATTAAAGGCAGGAAAAAGCTGAATTTGGGCCGTGGTTTAGCAACTGCAGTTTGTGCTCTCAGTAAGCCCAGCCAGTGGTTCTGCAAATCCAAGCAAATGGCTACAAAATTCTCCCACAGCCTGGAAATCCCACAGTTTCAGGGATTCAGGTGTGTGTGGCTGGCATGGTCAGCTCATACATGGGTGTTATGGAAAATCTGCCAGTCTGAATGACAGTAAATAGAATTATTTCCCCATTCTGCACAATTAGTTTATCAAATAAATTCACACACTTAAGTAACCTCCTGGTGAAAGCCACACATTGATCTGAGTAGGATCAACAGCTTTGGTGATTTTTTTAAAAGGTCTAGGTTATTCTGATCCAACAGCATGATGAAGATGCCCATTTCACCTCCATCAGTATCACAGTACTTTGAATATTACATTTTCAATTATAGCAGTACTGAACACAGAAAATATGAAGCACATCAGAAGGCATTCCTCTAATTCAGATATTTGTTCTATAGAGAAAATCACTTAAGAAATAGATCCAATTAATTGTGTTGCTAAGATGTCAGTACAATCTGCTACATACACGTAGCAAATGTGAGTAAGTCTCAGTTTATACCTTCTGGGCCTTTCTGGAATGTGTAGAATCACAGCAATTAATTTCTGCTGTTTAAAGAGTATGTGAAACGTATTTTGACACATACTCTGGGTAGTTGGGAGTTAAACACACAGGAGAGAAGGAGTGGTGGGTGGGAGTTTCAGATGAGTGGTAAATAACAGAAGTGTAGTGATTTGCAGTCTTTTAACAATCAGAGGACAGATTATTGACTTGCATAAGAGATGGCAAGGGAAAAGGAGGAGAATGAACCTAATACTGCAAGACACAATCAGTTAAGAGCTGATTTAGTAAAATAATGCTGACTTCTTGTAGATAAGCTACCCTTCTCATTGCATCCAAATGACAATAAAAAAAAAAAAAGCTAATTCCAGTGCTGCCTGTGTGTAAATGCAACTCTTGTACATGCTTTTTTTATTTTTTTTCTCTTTGGAACACAGGCTACCAGACAAGTCAAAAAGGAGATAAGCTTCTAGTGGGATGCAGATGCTGTGAGTAGCACACAAACAACCCATCACTTGGTGCTGCTGAGACCCAGATGGGTTTACTATCCTTGTGTTCATCCTGAGGAAAAGCTGAGAGAAACTGGCTCTTACACCTGCTCAGAAATGTGGGAAAACAAAGTGGACAGCCTGGGTTCCCTCAGTGCAATAATACCTCACTAACTGCTGTAAATTCACTGTTTTGGAAACAGCTTGCATTTGAGCTCTTTTCCTTTTTTTTCTTTTGAGTTTCCAGTTCATAATGGCATTATCCTTTAGAAGAGAATTTGCTTCTTAGATGTTCTCTCACACATTCCTCATTCAAGAAACACATAGTACAAGAAAACAAATATTTCACCTCCACCAAAACTGGCCCCAGTCTACCTGAATCAGAACTTTGTGTGCCACCAGCAGATGCTGTTTGGGTCAGAGGAAAAGCCATTTGTTAGCAGAGTACAACTTAATCCTCATTTTATAAAAGAGTACAGAGGCTTCTTCCAACCACACCAGATAAATTATGTACTTGAGACAAGAACTGTGTAATTTTTCTCTTGTGTTAAAAGCAATTTTCATGTGGCCTGTTCTTTCTAGTAGGGTCCAGATGTCTTCAGCCCTTTCCCAAGCAGGCACAGAACAAACCCACTGGTTTCAGTAAATTATTCTTTTCGGGCAGTTCCCTGGTGACCTGCTCTGCTGTCACACAGAGCATCCCTCTGTCAGGCTCAAATCTCAGATCCCCTGCACATGCACACATATTTATATGGATTTACAGGGGACAATTTCAGAGCTGCAAAAGAGAAATGCTAACTTTAAACAGCCACTGGTTTTGTTAATGTATTTTACTCTATGTGAATTTATTACTTTTTTTTTTTAACTGCAGTTAGTGGTTTCTAGATGAAATCATAACAACCACTAATCACTGCCAACCAGGTTGTGTTCAGAAAGGAAAATAAAAGCTTCAGAATACATATGAGCTTCTGGGCTACAGTGTTTACAGAGCCTCTAGGATTTTGATCTGTGCACGTCCCCAACGTACCAAACGTTGAAAATCCAAAACAACTGCCAAAACTCACATTTGGCCCTGATTATTTCCTTGTTTATCATGGTTAGCATTCCCCAGATAAGAGATAATGTTGCAAGTTCAATAACCACAGAAAGTTGTGAAGACATATTTAAAGAGGAACATAACTATTCTTTTTTAGTGTAAAACTTGGTAGATTTTAATTGAACAACTCACAGCAACATTCAGGTCTCCCTTGTGAAAAATTCTAGGCAACAAGATAGATGAAAAACTGGAATGTTTCTGCCAAATCTGCATTTGTCTTTCATCTACTAAAGCTGCTTTTTTTTCCCCAGCTTTTTCAGCTTTTTTTTTTGTGTTGCTGTAAAACAATGACCAAAATTCTACCAGAAAGTCATTCTGCTATGTAGTCATGAAGATCTCAGTGATGGAAGTTTTTTTGTCCATTTGCTCCTAGATCTGGGTTATGGATATGAAAAGAGCAATTATTGTATTGCTGTTTCGAGTTACCCCACAGAGACACAAACATGGAACTTACTGTCACAAGCCCTCATTAGGCTGAAGAGCAGCTTCTAACAGATTACTCTTTGGTTTGCTCAACAGGAATTTGCAGAGATAAGCACAATTATTTTTTTTTTTTAGATAAAAAAACCCAACCAGCATCCTTCACACCAAGACAGCAGCACACTTCTGGGGTTTAGAAGGAAACTATGAATCAAGTACAGAGTCATAAGGGTCCACTGCAAGGTTTTTTCTCCTCTAAAACATTTTTCCCAAGCCCTTGCTAGCTCTTGGATGGATTATCTGGTTGATTGCTGTGCACAAAGAGAGCAATCTCCAGATTGGTGGAGAGCCTTATTGCTCCCCATCACACTTGGCAGGGTGCACCTGGCACGTCTGCTCTTGAGTAGCACTCAATAAACACGTGAACCAGGCATGTGAAAAGCTAATATTCTGCTGTTTTGACAGCATAATTGTCTCTAATAATAAAGGAAAACAGCTGCTTCAAAGAGTCTTTTACTTAGAAAGTGTTTGGATCCTTATACTTTGACTTTTATGTGGTTTATGGTTCTGAGAAATGGTAACATCTCATTTTATGAATGACAGACAGATGGAGTTCACTGCAAGTTTTATTGATAGTAATGCAGATAATATCATTCAAGATATTTAACTGCAAGAAATACTGGAGATAACAAAATACTGCCTTCTCTCACTTTTTAAGACTCCTGTAATTTATTTTCAACGGCTCCAAGTTTTCTCTCTTTTTCTGGTGAGTTTTCAATACTATCACCTGGTAAGTCTAAAACTTCGTGATCTTTTGTCCAAGTGCACAGGGAGAGAGGAGAAGCTGTTTTAATTAATTAACTGAAAGCCAGCAGAGATGTAGTCCAAATTTCAGAATGAGGTCTGTTTGCAGCAGAGCCTGTGCCATCCATCTCCTTCCCTCCCTGTCTCCCTCCCACGCCCCACACTCATCTAATTGGATTTTCATGTCCAAACCCCATTCTCTTAATCAAAAGGCAAAGAAAATCAATCTTTTGGTTTCCCAAAATTGGAGTAAAGTACTTAGTCCAAAAGCAGTGAGAGACTAACTCTGCAAAGCCCTGTCAGACCCAGATTGCTAAACTGGTTAACCCTTGTCACTAAAACCATGGTAATCATCCATGAAATCTGCTGCTCTAAAGTTGCTCTTTGTTATTTCAGGAAAGGTTTTATTTTTCCAAGCCTTTGCAAAAACCCATAAAATTTATTAGGGACAAATGGATTGGTGCTTTTTTTAGTTGTTTTTTTATACTATTTGTTATCAAAACACAACATTTTGGCAGCAGATACTTCAAACACGTGGTGGTATTACGCAACACTTGACCTGGAAAGAAAAGCATCTGAAATGCATTTTTATGAATTGCTAGATATTTGCTCTGACACACTAAATCCTTGAAAAGAGAAATTCAGCTCTGCTGCCTGTCTCTCTCTGCAGAGATTTCTGTCTCAGGACACAGAGCAAGGCCTGGGTGCTCCATGCATTTTCTGGGCTGCATCCTTCCAGCAGTGCAGGGCCCTGCAGAGCGATGCAGGAGATGTGCACAGCTGAGCCCTGTGATTTCCAGACAGGAAACTCTGGGATGATAATTGAAATCCCAACCCTCAGCTGCCAGCCCAGCTTTCTGAGCCTGGGAGTCTGGAAGGTGGAGGGATGGATTTCCCCAAATCCATCAGCCACAAGAAAAGACACAAACCCAGAATGAATCTTGCTCGAGTTTAGTGCTGAGCAGGAGGAGGAGAAGGGCTGCTATTCCCTGCTTATCCACTCCACTGAATAAATCTTCTCTTAAAATAAAAATTCCCCTTGCCCCACGCCCTCTGTTCTGCCAGGCAGGATATTCGGTGCAGTGTTTACCCCACAGCTGAGGTGGCTTGAAAGAATGAATTTTTAAAGCAAAGTTTTAGGCTGATGGACACTGGAGGTGCTTCCCTGTGCCTCCTATTTGGCATAACAAATAAGAGCTGGCACAAGGCAGGAATTTAAAAAAAAAACAGGGAGAAAATAAAGTGGCATTAAGACACAATTCTCCAGGCCTGCTAAATTCTGTGATAGCTGAAAAATAGCTCCATTTTACAATTCCATTGCTGCATTAAAAATCTGTGTATCCATCCTATGAGCTCTGTCTATGCTGAAAAGGAAATAATGAGAGATTGTGCTATCCCCAGTGGTGCTTAGTCAAAACAGTATATTGAATTTTAATATCAACGATTTCATGAGAATTATTCCACAGGAAAGTAATCAGGCATATACACCATTGATGTTTTACTGAAATGTGTACTAGCAGCATGGAAAGTATATTTTAATTTCCCCTTTCATTTTTATGTGGAAAGAAACAAGCTCCTTTTCTGCTCATCCAAATCTATGAATATTCACGTTGCTTAACTGAAAATGCTTGGAAGGAACAGACAGCAAAGAAAATTATATTGTATAGGTCTTTTAACAGGAGGGCTTGGAAGAACACAAAGTTAAATTTTCAGCACCTAATTTAGAGAGAAGTGTTTGTCTGCAGCAGTGTCAGTGCTTTTGTTCTTCTCAAAAGGGACAAACACAGTCAGGATCACAAACAAAGCTAAAATTTCCCTTGTTTCCTGCCACCAACACACAGCATGAACTCTGTCCCATGCTGGCCCATTCCTATGCAGGTAGGAGTTTGAAAACTGCAAACTCAATTCTAATTCAAAGATAAAAAACTCAATACCATTCAAAGAATGTAAGCAAAGTGGGCCCAGAAACCATCCAGCTTGGGGGCTGCAGTTACTGCAGATTGCAGATCTCTGTCCAACCTCTGCAGCCCTGCAACTTCCTCACAGTTCCTCAAACGAGGGCCTCCAGTGGAAAAGATTAAATAAAAACCCCTGAAATCAAACCTTTATATGGTTATTTTACAGCAGGATCCCTTTGCAATTGGGACCCACTGGTATTTCTGACCTAGAACCTCACTAGTTAGGGTGTGAGGGAGCTCTGCTTTCCTTTGGGTGTCTCTGGCTCATCCTGAGGCTCTACTCCATCTGAGAAATGAAGAGAATAATCTCTTCACACATGTTTTGGGTTGCTTTCTGACAGTGGCTGTCCACATGCTGCCTCTCCCAGCTTTCTCACTGACAGAACCCCTCAAAAGGGAGATCCCTGACCCTCCCTCCCTCTCGAAGGAGTTTGATGTTCACCCTCCCCAGGGCTCAGCCCAAACCAGGGCACTGCTACACTCCCTTCTTGTGTCTCCATCTAGATCCAGCTGCAGACACCCTAACCAGGAGCCCCAGAGCCAGGAAAAGCACTTTTATCCTTATCTGTCCTACAAAAAAAAAAGTTTTTAAAGACACCACAGGGGTCCCTGCTTGTCCTGCCCAGCTCTGGTCAGGTCCCTACTCACTGCCAGGACCCAGAGGAAACTTCTGCTCCCGGAGAGAAGGTCCAACCAAGACCCATCCAAGCAATTTAGAGCTCCTTGCCTTGGATTTTTCAGTGGGTTGTAGGACAGTCTGCTGGAGGAAAAGCAAAGAAAATTACTTTTAAAAAGAAACAGAGGAAAGGTGTGGATTGTTTGTGTCTCATGATAGACACATAAAACAGCTGTATCAGGTGCCAGTGTTGACTGCTGGTTGCAGTTCAGCACTACAAGATAAATTCCCAGCTGACAAAACACAACTCAAACCCCCAACAATTGTTTCACAATAATATTTGCTGGAAAGTCACTGCATAGCTTTGGGAACCCTGTGAAAATTCCTCCAGGGAAGAATTCCCCTCATGCTGCACTGAAGCCAGTGTTTCTACCAGCATTTATCACACACCTAGCAGCTTTATAACCTTTTAAAATGTGCCCTAGCTGGGCTTGTGACAAACTTCCTGGTCTTTCACAGGAGACAAGCAATGTTTCCCATCCGTTATGCAAATCCAGATTGCAAAACAGCTTCTCCAGGAATTGCCTGAATAAATCCAGCAAAGCAAGCTGGGAAGGATTTAAAACCAACAGACCAGGTCAGTAAGGACAGGGTTGGCCTAATCTGTGAGGTAATTAAAGACATAAGTAGGAGATTTGAATATTTATTTAAACAGTTAAGTTATGAATTCCTCAGTGGGGAGGTGTGGGGCTGGAGCTGGAGAAGGAAAATCGAGCAGAGATGCAAAACCTTTGGTGTGTTTGACTGCCTGTCAGGGAATATTTCTGTTAAACCATGGCAGGCAGGTCAGCAGATTGTCTTGTTGTTTTTGCCACCTGCATGGGGCAAACCTGGGGCTCCTGTGCCCGGGGCAGAGCCAACACTCGTGGGGGCAGAGCAGGAGCAGCTGATGGAAATGTTTCAGCTCAGAAGAGAGGGAGGCAGGACATGAAACAACTTGCAGTGCTAGAAAATGCAGCTTAGCATAAAAAGCAACAGAAATGGAAAAGCCTCATCTGAGCTGGAGCCAGCAGCTCACGGATCTGCCTCTTTGGCAACTCCTCTGCATACATCAGAGTGGGAAAACATTAATTACACCCCAGCAACCCACGTCTCCCAAAAGACAAAGTCTGTGCTGCTTTCTCATGGCACTGCCAGCCACCAGCCCTGTCCTGCAGGCACTGCTGTACCCAAAACCCCATCCTGCTGTCCAGGGGCAGCCTCTCATGGAGCACAGCCCAGCAGCCTGCAGAGAAAGGAGACAGCTGCAGAGCTCTGCTCACCCTGACTCCCAGCAGGTCTGTGCACCTCCAGCCTCTCAGCCCGAGATGGAACAGGGTGATTCCCTCTGCCAGGTCTGCACCAGCCTCTGTGGGAGCCTCGTGGCTTTGCAAGATGAATGGAGCACTTCAGACTCTGAAGATGTGAAAGCAAACCCTACTGCAAATATTATCCAGAGTTCAGTGATCCCTGTTCTCCTAAGGGCAATCAACAGCTTTCTGCTCCTGCCAGCATTGCCCCTGACAATTTCTCTGTAAAAATTCCCTCCAAGCAGTTGTTCAAATGGAAAAAATCCAGGTAAAACAGAAATCCTAAAAACCACCATAGAGACTGCTGATGAACTTTATCATCTAACCTTGAGCCACTGGAAAAAAGTAGGAGGGGAAAAGACCAAGTTCAAATGGTCTGAGTTAGAAGTGGAGCTACTTATCCATATCCTGACTGAAATACATTCGTGGGACTCCTGGAAAAGATGTATTTTAAAATGTAATATGCAAAAGCAAATGTAAAGTGTTGGTGGCTTGAAAGCATGTCTGAAGTGTGAAAGGAGAAAGAGACACATCCATTCAGCTGTCCAGCAGTTTCAGGGGCTGCTGTCTACAGAATGAGCCCTGATGTACCCAGGCATAAATGAGATTCAAAAACTGACAGCTGTGAATAAGTCTTCTCTTAAAATAAAAATTCACAGAGTAACCTGCATTCAAAACTGAGCACCTCTCGCTGGCTCTCCCCTCCAAACACATCCAGGTTTATTTATGTTTAGTAGGAAGATTTGTGTCAATTTTGCATTTTACATAAACAACATCTGCCTGGAATAAGATGCACTGGCACAAATGATCCTGAATGTTTACGTCCACAAACTGTTCTATAAGAACTTAATATATTGGCCTTGTTTTTCATCAGTCTTGACCTGTTTTACAGGGGCATAAATCAGAACAAATTACATTTAGGTGGTAGTAAAACCAGAACAATTTCAGTGGACGTTAACTTTTAAGGCTTTTGCAGCTGACAATGGGGAAGAATGCACAGGAACAACTCTACCTCTTAGACACCTCACACAACACTGCTGCAGCTCTAAACTGGTGCACAAGCACAGAAAGAATAAATTAAATAAGAGGGATATTTCAATTCCACATGCACTCACTGCTTCAAATGCAGCTTAAATATCTCTGTGTAAAAACAGACCTCCATCAAGATATTGCTCAGATGAAGACATATATTTGCAGTTTTCACTGACAATTGTTGAGATTTTTTTGTTCTCCTCTTGGTCCCACATTTGGATTGTTTTAAAATGTTGTCTCATTATCAAGGCTGAGCATCCCCTATCTTACAAATGCAGCGTTTGTTGCAGTAAAAATTTTAGTTTGCAAAACTATTGTATTAATTCAAAAGAAACAGAGAAAAAAAATATCAATGGAGTTGATGAAGACTATAAAGGAAATTATTAGTAGCTGCTACTGGGAAAAAAGTACTGCAATGCTATTCTGATACTTGTTTCTAGGAATCAAAAATCCTTCCAGTAAATTGTATCAACCAAGTGTCAAACTATGGATTGATCTCTCTGCCTCAGCACTCCCAACCTTGACAATTTGCTGATGTCTTTTCAGCCAGCCTTTGATTACATTCCCACCTCTATTTTTGAGCATATTGTACAATGGTTCTTGAGCATACAGTGCTGCTGAAATCCCCAAAAATAACAGTAGGGCCTTAGAGGATTCAAAGTTATTTGCAATATTCTAAAATATGAATGGCCAAACCCCATTCTTTACATGGCATTGAGGCTGAAACAGATACCATAGCACATTGTGCAAATACAGAAATTAATTATTGAAATAATTAAGTGGTTTGTCCATGGTCACACATAAAATTGTTTGCTTGAGAGCTATTCCTACACCTTAGGGAAATTCAAGGGAAGGAATCAGTCAGAGTTTCTGTACCCAAAGTTGTGATGAAGTGACTACTCACTACAAACCACATTTCCCTCCATTTCCCATTTCTTTACAAAGTGCAGGGCAGAGATTTGTGTGCTGTGCCCTGCACACTCAGCCTGCAAGGGCAGAGGGTGAACACAGGTCACGGCAGGCTGGAGAGCAGAGGGCAAAATGGGCAGAAATAGGGCACAAAATTTTGTTTAGAGCTTTGCCAGAGGCTTGGGAACAAAGTTTAAAGTGCTGATAGAGAGGGTGGTGTAGCACGGGATGAAGGACAAGACCAATCTGATAAAGACTTTTAAAAAATCAGGGTGCAGAGTTAGAGACTGAGAGGAGCACAAAGAAATTTATGATACTAAAATCACATACAGCATGAAGGAGGACTAATGCTGAAACACACAGCAATATTTTACACTTTATTTATTAAAAATCCACTCTCAGAAATAACTATCTGCCTTCACAGCAACTGCTCTTCTCCAGAGAACAAATGTGGTCTATTAGTTTTCCTTTATATATCCTGCATTGTTGCAATATTGAGCAATGCTTGAATCTAATTCTTCTGACACAGCTATGAAAAATGTAATTTTTAAACCTTAAAATATTTACACAGCTAGTGAGACTTACACAATTAGAGCCTGAATCAAAATGTCATTTATACGTGGTACACAATGAAACATTTGTTAAATTCAATCAGTTAAAATAAAAGCAGCAATAAAACATCACCAGACAAGAGGAACCCATTTTTGCCTGCACCCAGCTGTTTGTTTATTTATGTATTCATCTGCTTAATAAATTTTCACCAGCCTTGCAAAGATGCACATTTTAATGACAGTTTTGGAGAGGTAAGGGATGGGATTGGGGTGGGGAGGATGCAAGTTTTCTTCTCAGCCAGGAACATGGAGTATTTCAGTTTCCATCTCTTCCATTGTAGGCTTGCTCATGGTAACATTTGGCTGCTGAAATCCCTTTTTGTGCTTGCACACCCACCTTGAAAGCCACTACAAGGAGCATTTTACCACCCTAAACTGTCTCAGTGGGAGCCAGTGGCATCAGCATCCAGGTCAGCAACATATTCCCAGCTGGAAGGGCTCCTGGGAACTTTGGGGACATGCTCAGGGTGTGGAACTCCCCTTTCTGACAGCCAGGAACACGCCAGGGTCACACCTGCCCTTGTGCAATGCCCTTCATGAGTGGATTCTGTCCCACGGGTGAAGCTGATGAGAATTTGGGATCAATATTAGGAATACTATTATTTATTCCTAGTAATAGTTTGCCAAAAGAATTAATTTTGCTTTTCTTACTTTGATTTGTCTTTATTGCTTGTGGGAGCTCTGTTAGACACGACCATGCAGACAGCCTTGAGTGCCAGTGTGCATCTGATCCTGTCCAACAATTTCTTCTCATTAGTGGGATAAAGGCACTCTTCTGCATTCAGAGCTCCTCTTTGTGCTCCTGGAGTATTTGGCTTAACCCTTTTAACATGATTAAAACAAACAAAGATCAACACAGCCAGCATTCCTCAGAATGACACAGACAAGCCTAATTGCTATTGAAGCTTCATAAAGAAAACAAAAAAGCCAGAACTTTTTTCCCTTTTTGCTTTAAGTAGGGTGGAAAAAATCTAATTGATTGTGATCAGTAAAGCCAATACTTTGAGATGTTGTCAGGGTTACTGGATTTATTGTCCTTTTTCAGCAGTCTTGGCCATTACTTATCTATTGGATTAATTGTATGCAGAACAAATCATCTGCCATTTCATTTTATGACTCATTAAGCAAGTATAGCAGATAACCCTTACTGCTTTTTGGTATAAGAAGATTTCAAAACTTACACACTGCTAATGATGCTAGAATTAGGAAAAGCAAATACCTTGCTGTGTGCAAAGGTCAGAGTAAGCACTAATGGCATGCTTATCTGCCCCAAAAGTAGAATAAATCAATTTCCTGAGCCTTGTGAGAGGTATAAAGCTGAGACAGGAGGCTGAAGAAATTGCTCAGTGGCATTGGAATACAGAGCACTGCTACCCACAGAACTCTGAATATCTGCAGGAGAGTTCCCTGAAAGGAGGGAAGAGCTGGAGACAGCCAGGAATGCCCAGATTTTGGGGAGGCTGGTGTAAAATGGGAGAGGCTTTACAGGGGGTCACACACGTGGCACACTTTGGAAGGACAAAAACGGAGGGGAAGGGGCTGATCTTGCCAGGATGGGAAGAGTACAAGCCTAGGCTGTGACGATTTTCTGGAGGTGTCCCAAGCTCTCTCCCTCTCAGCCTGTGCTCTCCCAAAGCCCACCACCCCGAGGTGCAGCACCTCCCTCTGCTCCTCCAACAGGGCACAGCTTGCAATCTGCTCATGGAGCACCCCGTGGGATGCTGATCACACACTGCAGTGCCTCCTGCAGATTTGGAGGGAAACGGGGGAAAAAGCAGAGCACGGAGTGAAAAAAAGTGGGAAATTACTGTTTGTGTACTAACATAAAACTCTTGTTTCTTTGTAAGTAGAGTGTGGATTTGTGCACTTTGGGGTGCAGAGCACGAGATCAATCAAACTCAATTGCAGATGTGTCTTCTCTCTATTCTAGATTTCTCTCTCTTTTTTTTTTTCTCTCTCCTGGAGATTAAGTACTTATATTGTTCTTTTTCAGGGAACTAATAATATGAAGGACAGCAGTAATCTCTCACTAGCGCCATTAAAAGTATCTTTTATTTTAATACTCATCCCATATATTTGTTGCAATCTGACCTTTAAAGCTGTGAATAATGTCAATCAAAGCACATTCATTTATCTTCAACATTTTAATTACTGTTCTCAATATTGATCCCATTTTACTCATTTCCTACACTTATTATATTACAAATATAACATTTATTTCTCCTCTCATTCTTAAAATATTAAAAACATGTGAAGCTAAATCCAGGTGATACCTGCTGCCAGAGAAAAAATGTTTTTAGGAGATGGAAAGAGGCAAGTAAGGTGTGTAAGAAGTCAGCACAAAGCCCTCTAGGTTTTCCTGAGTTAGGAAAAGTCTGTGCATGTGGGATGATTTCCCCCAGGTTGAAATCTGGAAAAGGGCAGAGGTCACCTAAAGCATTCACTAAGAAATATCAAAGTGCCCCAGTGGAACCTGCAGTAGATGGCCTGTGGCAAGGAAAATCACATTACAAAGGTATTGCAAATTCCCAGTAGCATGGAAGTTGGGAATTGGATTTTTTGGGTCGGGAATTGGAAGGAGAAATGCAGAAACTGGCCCTCAGCTCCTTGGTGACTGGGTTGCTGCCACACATCCCTGCTGCCCTGGCTCTGAGGTTGGATTCCAACACAGAGACCACAGCATCAGAGCAGGAGGGGAGTTAAAAACTCTGTGATCCTCTTCTTTTAAACGAATCTCACTTCTTATCTCCTCCCTGCCTGGAGCTGTCACTTCAGATGGAAAATCCTGGTGATCTGCCAGCAGGGAGGCATGGGCTGTGTGGCATCAAGGTAACCCCAGAAATGAGCAGATGAGGTCTCTGAAATGACTTCCTGTCAGTGCTGCAGCATGTTCTCAGAGCCTGCATGATGTTTGTGAGTCGTTGGGCTTAATCCTCTCCCTGATGAATGGGTTTTCATAGATCCAGGACAAACTCCTCATTTTTCTTTTCCTTTTAATAGAACTCCACTGTGCAGCTCCTCTGGTGCTGGCACCTTGTAGGGCTGTTTTGTCAATACCCAAGTTGCTGCAATGTTCTCCTTTGAGTAAATGCTAAATTTTTCCTCCCCCCTCCAATTTACTTTTCTCCCATCATTCTGTGTAGCTGCATTAGATAGGAAAGATGTCTCAGATGTTTAGCAAGAGAAAGGATTGCTTTGCTGTGCCTAGGAACAGAAACAGTTCCTTGTTCTGCCAGCTTTCCTCACTTAAAACTAAAAAACAAATAACTGTGGATGGTCTGAATGTCTCAGAGCAAGTTGTCCCCACAGCACAGCAATCCAAACCTTTACAGCTTCATCAGCTACTGCTTGCAGAATGGCCTGTACTGAAAAGAATCCCTAAAATTGCTATTATTATTACTACTTTAATATTGTATGTGTATTTGTCCATAAAATACATTTCTCTGCCCTGATACCACAGACTCATTCATCACATCAGAGCTTCTCTCCCTCCCTGTGTTTGATACTGTCCAAGGAGTACCATGGAGAGCACTATTATTTCCTCAGACACCTTTTTTTCTTTACTCTTTTCTATTTCACCTCATTTAACATACAAAGTACATGCTAGGAGTGCAAAAAGAAGAATTGCCATACATTACCATCTCAATGCAATGAGAACCCATTTTATGCTGCCTTAACTTTGGATTTCTAGTGCTTTGAATGCAACTGGGGTAAGCATTTTGCTTAACAATGGGGTGCTATTATTAAGAAAATAACAGTTAATGGCCATATCTTCCTGCTCTAAGAACTCTCAGCTGCACTGAAACATGAGGCAAATTCACTATTTTGCTGTTCTAAATGAAAGCACCACTATAGGTGAGATGTTTAGATTGTGCTGCCAAGCACTTTCCTTCGAGCAAAATTTAAGCTTCTCTAGTAATTGAACTGATAATAAAAAAATATCTCAAATAATATTATCCATTGTTTGCAGACAATTACAGCTAATCATCTTATGTACT
This sequence comes from Irena cyanogastra, assembly GCA_013397155.1. Taxonomy (NCBI): domain Eukaryota; kingdom Metazoa; phylum Chordata; class Aves; order Passeriformes; family Irenidae; genus Irena; species Irena cyanogastra. The sequence continues at coordinate 138,665 of VWZV01011160.1, forward strand.
TGCTAAACCTTGTATTTAACTCCCTTAGTGCTCCAGGTCATTTTAATTGACCTCATGGACACCTCAGGTGCCCAGTGACAGATCTGTTCCTGAAATTACAGCATCCCACGGGCCAACCAGAGGCTGGAATTCTGGCAGAGCAGCTGCAGGTGGACAGGAGCGGCTGTGACAGGCGGTGGGGACAGGGGAGGGTGGCAGGAGCCCCGTGCAGGTGAGTGAGCCTGAGGTGCCAATCACAGCTGCTGTGACAAGCGGCGTGGGAGCAGCCCTGCCACAGCCCCGGCTCTGCACTTCCATCATAATGATCCTGTGACAACTGCACAACCTCCCAGGTGGCCTGGGCTGTTATAAAACACACAGGCATTCGTAAAGTCAGGAGAGTTTGTGCCTTGCTGGCTGAATTCACCGAGCCTGGTGGTTCCACAGGCAGGGAAAGACACACTGAGTTAGCACTCAGCAGAGCGGGGCAGAGGACTCCCAGTGCTCGCCCTAAAAAGGTCTGCCATTAAACAGGCCAAATGAGGCTTCCCAGCAGGGAATGAGCATGGATTGTCTATCAATCTGTCATGGCAAAAACGAGCTCCAAGCAGAGGCATTATTGCTCTTCTGGACAAGGATGCACTGAGCTGCCTGTGAGAAATGTTAAATAAAGTGACATGGGAGCAGCGAGAGCAGGGAGAGATGGAAATGAGGGCAGAGATGTTATTAAGGCAGACAACCGAGATAGCCTCGGAGCTACCAGCATATGTGTCAAATAGCTGGTTGGTCAAAGAGTTTTAGTCACTGTTCTCACAGTTCCTCATCAGCAGACCCTGACGACAGTCAGGGAATTAATTCCTTTCAACATCTCCATGAGTTACTTTTAGAAATGCGACTTTTGTACCTTTCCCTGTCTCCACTTCACCAGCAAAGTTTAAAACACTCCACAGAAGTTTTCAAGGGGTTAAAATATATGGCCCCTCTATTCTATTTCTAATCATGTGGGGTAAAGTTTCACATTCCTGACATATTAAGTGAAAATAATTCTTCTGTATTTTGAACTACTTCCAATGCCATCTGGAGCATTTTAACACTAGATGACTCGCTAGCAACCAGCATAAAATCCAAAGTGCTTATAAGAAAGATACATGGCTACAAGTTACCCTATTAGTATTCAATGGTTTATTTTATAACTTTTGAAGATACCAGGCTCTAATCTGCACGCAACTCCAATTAAAGTTAATGGGAATTATGTGAACATCCAGAGTAGTTATATGCCCCTTAAACTCTTGGTACAACAACTCTCATTGTCTACTAGTCTAAATTTGCATAAGCAATTAATGTCTCATTAATGTCTCATTAGGAACTCATATGGTGTGAGGGAGGAAAGAGCATAAGTGCCTCTATGGAAACTGCATTAGGTCACACATGAAAATGACTTTACTGGTTTGATCTTGTTTTGTATTTGTACATGCAAAAAAAGACAGAATTGCAGAGGCATGGTTTGTCAGAGATCAGCGTGGCTGCTGTGGGGCAAGGCACACCTGCAGCTGCAGGAGATGTTTCCAGCTGGACACAAGACATTTAGGCAGGAACCATTAAAAGGCCACTGAGCTCCTTTGAGAGCAGAGCAAACTCTAAACATGTGCTTTGGTGTCTGGGATTTGGTAATTCCCATAGCTAACTTCAAACAATGGAGTAGTCCCACTGAAATCAAAACCTTTACTTTGCTGGCCTGTAGCCTTCACCCCTTCATCCTTAGAGAAATCCAAATCACTTTGGCTTGAAGTTATTCTGTTATATTCAGTAAATGTAGCAACTTAACCCAGGATTTGAGGCACAGCCTCACTAGTGCCCAGTACAGGGGGGGGGTCACTGCCCTGGTCCTGCTGGCCACACTGTGGATAACACAAGCTAGGACATTATGAAAAGCCCAAATTCTCTGCAATATTCCATGATGTTGAGAAGCTTTGGTGCAGCTGCTACAGAGAGGGTTTTAAAGATTAGCATCTGAAGGGCTGATCTATTCAAGAGGGTCTCCTCAAAAACCAGTCAGGAGCTGAATGGAGACTCTGCACTAAGCACACACTGAAAAAGTTGATGTTGCCTGAGAGAGACCATTTCTTTCCCAAGGAAATCTAATGGGATTCATACTCTGAAGTCAAAGTACATCCTGACTATCAACTGAGAATAAAAGTAAATGTTCATGGTGTGTTCACAAACCCTGAGAGAGCACATCCAGCTCTCGTTAGCTGTTACTGGTACCTGCAGCATCCTTTTGGGCTGCCCCAGCCAGTACAGCTGCAGAGAGCAGCACGTTTGTTCTGGAGAGTCCCAGAGGGACTCAGGAGTTCTAACCAGGCTGTGCTCTCACATGTGTAGTGCTGTTTCCTACCACGATATCCCAGCTGAAGTGAGAGGAATTTTACTGATGTGTCTTTGGTTCAGTGGGGTTAGACAGCTCATCTGAGTGCTGGCTCCTGTCAGCCACAAAGCCTTGGGCCAACCTTACAACTGGCACGTAAAGGGAGCTCACCAAGTGCTCTCATTTTCAGTGGAAAGGGAGATGGAAGGATTGAAACAAGGACAGTGAAGTCCGAAATGGAGAGACATGAGCAGTTAACCAGGAGAGCAAGCACAGTGCTCAAATGTACCTGGGGTAATTTATGGAGAGAGTATTTTTTCTGGATGAGCTGTTTGTTATGCAAGTACATGGAGTTAATCCAGTACTGATTTGTCAGGATATGGACCATAGCACCTGAAGAATACTCCTGGCAAATATTTCAGATCCAGCTACTCTGAGCTGTACCTCTGATACCACTCAAAGCAGCTAGAACTGATGTTATCTGGACTGAAGGAACACGTGAAATCAAAAAGACTTTAACCTGGGAAACGGTGAAGTTCTGAGAAACTGAACTGGTTTGAAATGGTTGGATCTGGTTCTATCTGCTTTGAACCAGTTTGAGCCAGCTGGATCTGGTTTGAACTGGTTGGATGCAAACAGAAGAAACACAGCGGAAAAATCAATACTTCTAAGCTGTGTTTTCAAAAACATTTGCATCTTCAAGTTTGACCCATTCTACACCTGCTAAAAACAAGGGTAAGCTCCTCACACAGCTGGAAGTCAAAGTGTAACCTTTTTCTCTTCAGGTATCAACTCAGAGTCCACCAGAAGTGAATTAAAAGTACTGAACATAGAATAAAGGTCACTCTTCAATTTGGCTGAGAACCCAGTTCTTCTATCTGAGAAAGGCACCTCTGTTTTCCAAAATAGCTTAATCAACTAGAATTTCAAGACCAGCCTCTAGAGAAAATTGAAAAGCAGTGTGAGCTGGGGAACCACTAAAACTGGTACAGCTGTACTGACACAAGGACTGAGCTCATCCTCACCAAGAGACATCAGCACTCAGACAGTTTGTAAGAGTTTGGCTGGGCATGTGTAGGGTGATGCCCTGAATATAAGGAACTCACCTGGCAATAGCTGGGCTCAAGGCAAGACAAAAAGGCAGTTTTTATTACTAAATTTTTAAAGGCAACATGTGAGTAGTTGAGAACTGTGGTTATTTGCAAGGTTCTCTCCATCTCCTAAACGCTCCAGATGTTCTACAGTTTTGCAGAGCACATCTGTATTTCTCACTGAACCTCAGTAAACCCTACACTAACCCAGCTGTTCTGACTGAAATAGAATTCACTTCATGCACATCAGGAAAAGCTTTCCCGAGCACATTGTCCTATATATTTGCACATTCTTGTAAAATAACCGATGTTGTTGAGATAACCAAAATCTTTTTTAAACAATTTTTTTTTTGGTCAAATGACCAAAGTAACCAATGATTTATGGTCAGAAACACTCTGCAGTGAGTGTGCAAGCCCTCCATAAACATGTGAAGCACTGCTTTTCTAGTAAATTGGGGCAGATTTAAAATATTTTCACTTCATGTTCAGGATCAGAGTATCAGCATACTTAGCCTTAAATGTCTTTAAATACACTGCCAGGGAAAGGAAAACAGCACCACCACAGAAATCATGGAATCAGAGTCACCTCTTATAATTCAAAGCCCTGGCTTCAGCGGGGCTGAGCCTCCCTGGCTGTGAGTAATGTGAGTGTTCCCACCAGGCTGCTGCCTGCCAAGCTCATGGTTTGCATACTCCAGTAGAAACAACAGACGAGACATTAACAGTGTTTATCTCCACATTTCTGCTCTGCCCTTTTGTAAGAATTGAGGCACTAATCAATATTTCCAGAAGTAAACATGGTGTTAAAAAATACTTTTGATTAAACAGTTGCACTGCTAGTGTTTTTTTTAAACAGAGATTTAAATGTTACAGACAATCTGCTACGTTTTAGTAGTGAGTGTCCTTTATTAGGCTATAGAAGTCACTTTGGACTTCAAAAGTAAAATTTTCCGTCACCTTTTAACTAAAAGTCTTTCTGCAAGAATATAATTTATCTCCAGTTGAGGCAACAGCCTATGTGAATAGAGCCTGCCTCCATCTCCATAGATCAGCCCAAAGCACCAGATGTTTTCTATGAGAAATAAAAGCCTTTTGGGTTGGGGATTTTTTTCTGTTCTTAGTTGCAGTCCCCAGGCCAACACACACAGCCATGTTGGCATTGAACAAAACAGTCAATTGGATGGTTAATAATGATGATTTCTTCGGGCTTTGATTTACTCAAGTGAATGCTCAGGAAAACATTTGCAAAACGGGGGCGAGTAATTACGTTCTCCAGCATGGTTTTAATAAGAAAATCAAGGAAGAGAAATAAGCAGAATACTGAGGTACTGATGAACAGGACTGGGCAAATATGAAAAATTGGTTTGTCCACACGCTCTGCAGGCAGAACACCAAAGCCCTCCTTGTAAACCCCTTGACACTGTGCTCAGCCTGGGTTGTGGATCCCAGGCTCTCAGCCAGGCTCAGCCACCACAACTGCACCAAACCCTGTGACCACAGGCTGCTGGGCCAGAGCAGCTCTGTGCTGGCCAAAGCCAGGCAAGCCCAGCAGGTTCAGCCCTGTCTGCTCTCCTGTGACACCCATCCCTGAGGCTCACAGCTGAGAGCTGGCTCAGCCCTCCCGGGCAGCCCAGGGCTGGTGGGGCACTGGCGGCACAGAGCTCTCCTTACAGGAGCTGGAAAACTGGCAGCACATCTGCTGCTCAGGCTCAGCTCCTCCACTGCCAGCCCGGGCTGAAAGCAGCAATATTTTAACTCAACAGGACAAAAGTGCCTGGCAGGGGACACACTGCTCCCTTTGCCACTTGTGCAGCTGAAGAGCTGTCACCCAGCAGTCAGGTGCCAAAGGACAGAGGGGGTATGAGTCAGAGCCCTCAGTCTGCTCCTTGTGTCCTTAACTGTTCTCAGACTGAAATCTCAGGGCCACAACTGTCTCACTTGTACCTGGCTGGACACTCAGCCATAAAGCAAACACGTGCACTGCTCATGCTGATAGACTTGGCTCTCGGGGTTCAACAGTTCACCTTAAAATAGGAAAACCTTCTTTTGTCAAAAATGTAGACTGTCTGCATGAGCAAACTTACTGTCAGGAGTTTTCTCCCACATTCTTTCTCTCCTTTCTGCTTAAAAAATTATCTTATTAGCAATAGACCACGTAAAAAAAGATTCAGCATTCAGATCCTTGGGTATAAAACACCATAAGTAAGCAACAAAAGAAAGAGAGGCTGCTGCTGTGTCCCCAGATATGCTGAGGCTCAGTAGAAATGGTACAAATTTCCAACATCCTGTTTGTTTTCCTGGCATCATGGCAAAGTGTGTGAGCAATACAATTTTCAGCGTTTCACTCCTCAATGCCTTGTTAGCAGCAATTGCAGTTCTCAGGAGGGCTGAGCAGTGAAGTCTCTCCTCCTAACTCCATATAGACTGAATCTTTGGGGAATTTCAGACTTCACAGAACAAGCTATCAATACAAAAAACCATAACTGCCTCTGGTTGAACAAATATTACTGCAGTTACTGTACAGGCAGAGCTGTTAACTCTTTAAAACCCCTTTATCTGATGTTCTCATTTCAAACTTCATTTATCTCCTAGTATCTGAGATTAAGCAAGTCTTGTCTGTCAGACTGTAATTACTTTCCTTCCACCCCTCTCCCCAGTACATATAAATAAAGGCTTTTACATCTTACCTCCCAAGCTACTATGAAATGCCTTTGTTTTTGAACACAGTAGAACAAAAACAATGTTGTATTATTCAGCAGCCGTGGGAAATAGTTCTTTATTTGGATGCAATTAAACTTAAATGGTTAGTTCTGCTTTTTATCAAAAGCCTCTATGAAAAATGTATAAACACAGCAATCTTTGCCTGCTCATTTATTCACTTTGAATAAACTATGCAGAATGAAATTGAGCTTTATTTCATTCTTGCTCTTAATAAGGTGGATAACTAGCTAGTAAGTTCTCAGGACATGTTACATGCTGTATTGATCTTGTTTCTTTAATCTACTTCCAGAAAAAGAATAGGGGCAGCATTCTTGGTGCTTCAGCTGCCAGTATTTTCCCCTTACTGGAAGTGCAGCTCTGAAGCTGGTGGATTTGGGCCCATTTATCTCTCATTAAGTCAATGGGCATTTTCTCATTGAGGGTGACATCTGAGAGCCTGTGGCTGATTCTCGTGGCATAAATCCACAGAGCTCTGGAAGTTACAATTTAATCTACAACGTTTCTTAAGCTTTCTGCCCAAGTTTTTGGAAGCAGGAGGAGTTGTAGCTGCAGTTTCCTGAGAAGTGCTACTGCAAGGAGGTTTCAGGGAAAGCAGAGGGAACCTGCCATAAGAGACAGCCAGTTTGCTACCAAAATCAGCATCCATGGGTGCACGATGCCCAGGCTGCTCTGAGGTAGAAGCAGAGCTTGCCCAGTTCAGCCACATGGCTCCAAATATTTGGGACTCCCCCAGGCACAGAAGAAAACTCTGAACCCCTCCATCCAGTTAAAGACTCTCCCACCAACATTTTGCTTTCTTAACTTCTAAAATTTGATCATTTTCCCCCCAAAAGGAAAAACAGGTTCATTTCCATCATAATTGTGAATGAAAACTTGTTCACAACCAGGGGAGTTCCTGCAGAATGGAAACGTTGAAGATTTCACAGGTTTACCTACTGGAACCATCAGATGGCTGAAGCCACAAAGTTATGAAAAAGATCAGGTTGCCTGGGCAACAATTTTTCCAGAGTCAGCAGATCAGTCTTGCAACTTATTTTTAGCTTTTCTCAAGTAGAGGAGTAGCACTGCAGAGGAATGCTGGCAACAAACAAACAAATGCACTGATCCTAGAAGTAGTAAAAATATTAATTTGGTACACTGGTATGAAAGAAAACACAACCTAGACTTCTGCAAAACAGCCAAAATCCCAAGTTTTAAAGTGAGCAAACACTTGGCAAACACTCTGGTTTTGTACCTGATTTTCGTGAGCACAAAGTCAGCGACTTACACCTATAAATGTCTAGTTATACACCTAAAACATAAACACCTTTCCTTGCACAGAGCCCAAAATCTGTTGCTACATCCTACAAAGCAGCTATAATCTTTTATTTAGCAAGTCCCTGAAATTTATATTCACATTACATGCACTTCAACGTTTGTGCAGTGTAAACATATTTCAGAATTTGCCACACTTCTCAGCTGTCAGGAATTTTATTTTTGAGCTTGCTTATGTAAAGTGACATTATAAAAGTGAAACAAAGGAGATAAAAACATGTACAATTAGTTATGGTGTTCTGAGATAGCTTTTATTACCATTTATGCTTGTGAGCAGCAACACGTGCCCAGGAATTCAAGCTCTGGCTCTGCACACTGCTCACCAACATGACACTGTCTCTAAGGAGACAGCTCAGATATTTCAGGGGCAAGCAGTGGCCAGAAAGCATTTGCTGAAGAACCTGAATCTCTTGTTGAAGAGGTGTTATTTCTACCTCCATGATAGTGAAACTTCCCAAAGATGAGTGAACCAAGTCTACAGACACTCTGGAAGCATCACTCGTCCCACTTTCATGGATTATGCCATATTTAGAAGTACACTTGAATCTCAGTTTTTAAGAAGAAATTCTCTCTGACAGCCACTTTCCAATCAGCAGCAGCTATTACCTCTCCAACCAGCAGAAGTTTAATTTCCTAGCTCAGTGCAAACTTCTACTCAGGGCTACATGTGGAGAGGATACTCAGGTACATATTTTATTCCTTGTTAAGCCACTAAGTAGAGTTCTAAAGAGATTTCTTGTAAATGCAAGCACAAATGTTCTCTCAGACATGCAGGAGTGTTTTACACAATTAAACAGCCTCGTTCCTCCCAGGCAGCTGCCAAAGGCCTCTGTCTTTCTGGACCTGTTCTGACTTGCTTGTGCTCAGGCTCTGCAGAGGAAGGATGCAGGAGGCCAACAGAAGCAGAGTTGCAACTGAAATTCCCTGTTTGGAGAATTTTCTGTCTTTTGGAGCAGCTGATAAAGGATGCTCTGGATTCAGATGAGTGCCAGTCACTAATTGTGCCCCTCTCTGTTTCAGCTGTGTTGAAAATGAGGGTAACACACCAAACTCCTCTCCGGTACAATACAGGCATCCAAAATAAACAGACAAATGGGAGGAGAGGGGAAGAAAGACCAATTCAAGCATCAAGTGGCTGCCCCTGGCCAAAACATATGACATTGTAGCATCTGTGCAAATTGCCCCACTTTGGGAACTCTCCACAGCTCCCTTGCATAATTGGAGTACAACATTAATTAATAACATGCACTAATCTGCAGTTAAAGTCCCTTTGTACCCAGATGTTGATATGACCCCCAGCTAGTCACTGCTGTCTAGGTCGATACATCATCTGCACACTCGGGCAGCTTGCCTCTGCTCACAGGCTCAGAACCTCAGGAGCACACAGCATCTCCCATCTCAAATCACGAATCCCTGGGTATTTTTTGCATCCAGCTCCTATCTGTTATTTCTCCATAACTGGGACACACAGTGACTTATACCCCCCTTACCTGTCACCCTTAATTTGGATCTGGATGGATGAGATTCAGCTGTGTATTTCAGATGCTACCGGCATTTCAAAACCTGGTGCAATATGAAGGTTTCCTTAGCAACAGTCACCATAGGAAGTCCTTTAAAGATGCCTTTCCTGACTCTTGTGATTCTGCTTTTCAGAGATTTATACAGGTAAATCAAATATAAAGTTTTGACGTGAACTTACAAAATAGCGGCAGAAAAATAAGTGTATTGAGTCTGAATGCAAATAACTTATCTCTGAATATGCTTTGGAAACATATCTCCCACTTAAATTCATGGTATTATACCCAGCAACTTGCACAAAAGCAAGCAGAAGGGATAACTCTTTTAGAAAAACTAGTCCAAAATGTTCCTCTCTTCTAAAGCTTGTGTGATCACCTTTGATACGGATGAGCCACACTATATATTTATTATCTGTCATGTTAGGATAATTACACAGCTGGTTTATGAACCATTGAACTAGTGTGTTAGCTGATGATGCTGTAGGTTCAGTTGCAATTCGTACCCAGTCCATCTTTCATAATAATCTAATAATGAGACATCAATTAATTATCACAGGTTTGAAAGGAGAGTGTGGAAAATGCCATTGCTTCAGTAATGTCTTGAGTAATATTTTATTTTCCCTTTAATTATATCCCAAAAGCAAATCTAGCCACTATAGCAGCAGTGAAGTTACCACTGGTAAATGGCAGCCTAGCAGACCATTAATCAATAGCTCTCTACAAAACATGAGTCTGATCTTACAGGAGGCATAAGCAATAAAATACCTACTGCTAATGTCTAATGTGATGATTCCCTTTTACTTGTGCACCTGACACTGTGAAATATTACTGAAATAAGCTGTTTTCAAGAAGGATGCTTTCAGCATCAGTAAATCAGCATTTCACTTGCAAGGAGAAAACCCATCCTTATTTATGCAAGACCCCTTGCAGAAATGTGCTATTTCTGGAAGAGGCAGACATCATATAATGTTTTCTCAGAAAACAGAGCTGTTGTCCATGATAAAGAATTATTCATATCTCAAAGCAAGGCAGAAGCATGGAAGGTGAAGAATTTGAAGAGAAGCCTTCAAAGCTTTGTTAAGGCAGGGACCTGGTTATAACTCTGCTGTCTTTGCTTGGGAGGCTGGCAGGCTGTTCCTGCTGCTGTGAACAAAGGTTTCTGCTCCCCAGCAGCCCAAAGATTGTGCTCTCTCCAGCCCTTCTCTTAGCATATCTGCATGTGAACCATTTAGCAAATAAAAATTTCTAGTTGATGAGACTGTACCAGTGGCAAAGCCAAGGCTGCAGACCAGAGGAGGCATGAACTGAAAACCTGGGCACACAATGGGATGAACTGGAAAAATGGGACAGCACCTTTCAGCAGAACATTTTTTTGTTGAGCCAGCTTATTGTTTGTTGCAATAAGTATTTTATTAATACATTTCAGGTGATCACACTTGGGACCAAAGGGGTGAAGGTAAATTCCACAAAATTGCAGAAAACTCTGCAAGCCACAGATGCCAGGGGATTTCTCGAGTCTGCCAACAGGCACAGGGCAGCTTCAAAAAGGGGACATTTAAATGCAGTTTTGGCCAATTGCATGAGCAGACAGTGCCAAGCTGTCCCTCAGGGGAAAGCTCACAGGGCTCACAACTGTAATGTTTATGTGGGATGTCATCCCAGAGATACACAGGATGTTTAATCCAGGATTAAGGGATTACAGCTCCTTCTCCCAGGTTTCCAACATGTGGTACAGACAGGTTTCCAAAGCTCAGATGGCAAACAAGGACAATTGAAGTCATGCCTCCTTTAATTCTATGCCATAAGCACAACATAACTTGTCCCAGTATCATGAGGCATTTTCTGGGGTTAAATTTGAGGAGAAGGAATCAGTTTGCCTCAAACAACATCACAGCCAAACAGATCACACAGTCATGCACAGCAAAATGTTTCTAACTCAGTCTGGATTTTTTCCTGGTTTTGGAATAAAGGCATAGATTGACTGACCCAACACTTTAAGCACTTCTTGTTACAAAGTCATTAAAGAAATATAAACTGTGTGCATGCAGGGCTATGAAGGTAGATGGGCTGGGACAAGGGGGACCAAGGGTATTGCAAATTCCATATTTTTCTCTTGGAAAAATCTATCAAAAACAGGTAAAAAAAAAAAAGTCAGGAAAGAAAAAAGGGAATTAGCTGATGTCTACAGAAACTGAATTCACTTCCCCTTGGCTCACACACATTAACACCTAGAGAACATCCCTGCAGGGAATGTGTTAAGTAAAGGATAACATTGAGGGTTTCTGCTGCATTACAGAGAAATTTCCATTAACCTGAGAGTAAATGTGGACAACATGCTTTATGAATTTCTTAGTGAGCACTTTAACTGAGCTGTAAAACACAGCAGTGTGAGATCACTTCAGATCATGATATTACCAGGATGCAGATCATCACTTTAGAACTGAGCTGTGGTGACAGCTGTGAGTACCTGCAGTCAGCTCCTCCCAAAGCTTCAGTGCAAGAAATACCACAAGAAACATAATTAGGACTTTGAAAAATGCAGTTTATGATGCTGAATAAAGCATGAACTTGGCTGATTTTTGCTTTGAAGCTTGAATAACACCTTATGTTTCAGTATTTGCTGCACAAGATGTACCTTGATCAATATCAAACTAAGATGTCTTTCTTTCCCCACACAACACTATCCTGCACGTGCTGCTGGTGTCCATCAACAAATGCCACTCAAAAACATCTTAACTAATCAAAAAAACATGAATTTTGGAATTCATGTTGCGTCAGTGCTCAGAATTCAGGTGTATTTGCCAGACAAACTCTTGGTTTTGTTCCCTAATCAAAGCAGCATTTGCCAGGGTCTGACAGGCAGTAGAGCTGCTGTTTTCTACCCATGAAACTCTCACTCAGTGCTGCTGAAAAGGAAGTGCAGCTCAGCTGGTTACTGTCCCACACCCCCTGTTGCTCTGCAGGTTTCAGTCCCCAGGGCCACGACTCACCAAAGCCAGAGGCTGTCCCTGCAGCCACCTCCACTGAGCACCAGCAGTGACACAATCCCCCCTGCACAGAGGCCAAGCCCCTTTTCCCAGGCATAGCTGTATCTACTGGGGCTGGAGGCTCCTGCAAAACCTCAGATGCTTTCTCAGAGCACCACTACAAAGGACACATCTGTAACTGATGGCAGCACGAACAAAAGAAACTTAAAATGCCATGTTATCATCAGAACATTCAGGAATAAAGATCCCTTAAATCAATACCTAAATCCCAATGCACTCTGTGCTATACTAGCACATAAGTTAGTGCAGTCTTTAACACCAGACAATCTAGGCTTTTTTTTTTTTTTTTAATGTACTTCTTTCGCTATTCTTCTTCTTCCATTACTGCTCTTCTCTGTTTGCCCTTTCTCTACTCAGCCTCACAAATTGGGACAATAAAGGCCAGGAAAAAATGTCTTTGTGCTGCAAGAGTTTCATTTCTTAAAGTGGTGATCTTGTATTTAATGCACTTCAGAAAGGCAGTTTCTCTGTCAGGTTTCACCCTTGCTGGTGAAGGAGAAAGACACGTCTGAAGTAATTTACCTCTGGCCAAAACACCCTTGCTGTGCATGTGGGAACTGAACCCTGCTTTTTCCTTCCAGAGGCAGCTCACCTAGCTGGCACACATCCTTCTAGATATTATCTAGTCACATGAGTGTAATGAAGATGTTCTATTCCAAGCCTCCGGGTAAAAAGGTAAATAAAGGGAACCACTTTAGAAGGATTTTGGAGAGGACTGAAATCATGGCTTCACAGACATCCTTGCCAATTATTCCCACTTCTGGAAAGATGCAAAGTTTTATTCCCAGCAAACAAACTTTTCACCACTAAAACAAGGCACTTTTCATTTCCCAGCTCACACACACAGAAATAATTTGAGGACTGCTTGTGTATGGAGAATGCATCTTTCACACCAAATATCAAATATGTTCTTCTAAAAACTCAAACCATTCTCTGTGGCAATTTTTACTGTATGTCCATTAGAGGAAGATTAATCATAAGGGGGTAACTTTTGAAGATGAGCTGTGTGGCACTTGGTTTGCACACTACTGTACTGAGCATATGTTTCCTGCTACAGTTGACAGGTGGTGTGTTTTTTTTATTCAAAACAATTAACATCAGGGGCAAAACGGTTGGATATTTTACTTTTCTGTTCCAGGTCTGGAAAAATGTAATTAAAAATAATAGACAGGTGCTTGCTTTTTTTTTTCACTGAGTGCATAAACAGCAGTTAAACTGGAAGGAACCAAGTTACAGTTTTGGTGCTTCAAAAGGCAAATCCACACACTGGAGCTGAAAAGCATTTTTCCCTCAGTGGCAGAAGACAACACATATCTTGCCTGGAAGTGTTAAAAAACCCCTAACATGCCCCAGGTAGATGCAGGACTTCACAAGATGGTTTAGTTACCGTGGTGGCACTCAGTCAAAAGTTGGGCTTTAAGATCTTGGAGGTCTTTTCCAATTTCAATTATTTGATTCTATGACTCTGTGATATGTGGAAATTCATTATTATCTTTTAGCAGCATGGGGGGGCAGAAGAGGCTCATTTCCCTTAGCAGAAGCTTCTCTGGTAACTCCTGCATTTCTGTGGCTGCTGTTTACTTGACCACTTACAGAGCAATAAGGAAATTATAACTCCTATTTAACTTTGTTTCTTGTTTTTCTTCCCCAGCAAATACTTAAGAAGCAAACACAGAATTATACTCTTTTTTTTCCTGTTCTAAATACTCCTTGAGAATTGTGTGGTTTCTAAAACCCTAGGCAACATTTCCTTTGAAAATCTTCCCCTGATTTTACCACGTCCTGGTGCCCTTTGCTTACAGAGAACAGAGCACAATCCCTGTCAGCAGGTGTCCTCCTTTTGCCCATTACTTGTATAAATAAATAAAAAAATGAATATAAATATATTTCAAAATTCCAAATCGTAGGAGGTTTGAAAAGCTGCAAGGTCTGCTCTTTCAAAAAAAGGGGTTTTGTCTACTTTCTCCTAAAAGGGTCTGGGGTTTTGTCTTTTATTTTTTATTTTCTGCAGTCAACAAGGATAAAGGGAAGGAATGAATGGGAAAAAAATCCTCAAAGAGTGCTATTGTGGAAATGAGCAATACGGGTAGTTCCAGAAGAATATTTTAAGGATATTTTTATTTACAAGGATCTTTATATTCATTGGTTTACTAAAATGAACCCTTTAAACTAATGGCTAAGTAGAAAGTTAGTAAAATACTCAGTTAATTACAGATTATTCTCCAGTCTCAAGCACTTGTAGACTAAATTGAACCAGTATCTTAAGTGCACTTCTGTCATCTAGTGCAGACAGAAATGAGATTAAATTCCCCATCAAACTAAAACCCCCCCCAGTTCATTCAAGCTTATTTACTCCATTGGGAAAAAAATTTGTAGCCACTACAGAGAAATCTATAACATGAAACTAATCTAAGAGAATAAACTTCTAAGCAAAGCTGGTCATTGAACTGCCATACTATGATCATTGCAACCAAAATGAATTTTAAAAGTTGTGCTGATTTATTGCATAAAGCTAGAATAAAGGCTAGTGCCTTAATAATGCACATTGCTAGAGAAGTGAGAAAACAAACATCAGTGTAATATTTAGCATAAAACCTCTATTAATGCAGCTATTAGAACTATTAATTATGTCCACAGCTATGTGATTTCTTAACCAGTTTCAATACAGTATAGCTATTACCATTTTTCAGATTTATTTCCTGGCTTAATGTCCTATTTTAAATTTTAATTTCAAGCCATTTTGAACTCAGCATATAAACTGTCATTTCAGAAAGCATGTTCATTACATTATAGAAATGATCAGAAATTTTGTCATTATCTGAGCTACAATCCAGCTTTTCCACCACACACCCTGATTTTCCCATTATTTAAGAAAAATACATAAATGAAAAAAAATAGAAAAAGCCTCTGGTGTTTATTTAAAGGTAATTTTTTTTCACAGGGATTGTTTGCTTTATTTAAGTTGATGTTATTTAATTTTGGCTATTACAAGCTCCAAGGTATTCTCCACAGATGAATATTCAATATATGTGTCTGGCTGTGTCAGTCACTGATGGCTGAGCATGATGGGGCTGATGGCTCAGGGAAAAGCAGAATCAGAACATCCTGAGCTGGGAGGGACCCACAAAGATCATCCAAGTTCAACTCTTGGCCCTTCACAGGACACCTCAACAGTCCCACCAGGGCTGTGGCACTGTCACAGACCCTCACAAACACCCTGTCCTGCTCCACAACGTCCCTTGCAGCTGTACCCAGGCTGAAATCACTCCTGAGGGAGGCAAGAGTCTCCAGGACCTGTTCCCCCAGCTCCAAATTCACAGTTTAACCCAACATCCCAAGGAAATTCCTGAAATCACTCCCAGTGGGAGGCAGGAGTCTCCAGGACCTGTTCCCCCAGCTCCAAATTCACAATTTAACCCAACATCCCAAGGAAATTCCTGAAATCACTCCTGTGGGAGGCAGGAGTCTCCAGGACCTGTTCTCACAATTGAAAATTCACAATTTAACCCAACATCCCAAGGGAATTCCTGAAATCACTCCCAGGGGGAGGCATGAGTCTCCAGGACTTGTTCCCCCAGCTCCAAATTCACAATTTAACCCATCATCCCAAGGGAATTCCTGAAATCACTCCTGTGGGAGGCAGGAGTCTCCAGGACCTGTTCTCACAATTGAAAATTCACAATTTAACCCAACATCCCAAGGGAATTCCTGAAATCACTCCCAGTGGGAGGCAGGAGTCTCCAGGACCTGTTCCCCCAGCTCCAAACTCACAATTTAACCCAACATCCCAAGGGAATTCCCGTGTCTGGGTGTGGGAGGCCAAAGTGGCACTGAGGACAGACCTCCCCTTGCTGGGCTGCTCTGGGGTGACCAATTCCTTCTGCTCCCAGCCCAGTTCCAGGCACACACTTGGCCTCTGCTGCTTTACAGCACCCTGATCTTCTCCCAGACTCAAATCCATGTGCTGGCAGATAAATTTCAAGCATCCTTGAAACAAGGCCAAACATTTCCTTCAAGGAAGGCACAGGACTTCTGGCTGAGATGAAACCTTCCCCTTTTGTGGGAGCTCAGGGCTCACCAGCACGCTGCAGTGTGAGGGAGCTGCAGGAGCACGAGAGTTTGCATCAGTCACTGTGATCTGTCTCTCACCAGGCTGTGGCATCATGTTTTTAATGTTTTTCTGCTGTCGTTTTTGTGTTAATTAGTCATTTGATGTTAGTGAGTTTAAAGATGGTTTAATCCTTTGTACCCCCCCATTTTATTCCCTCATAATGGTTTGTTCCAAGTTGTTTTTCACTAGTTTTCCCGCCAACCCACCTGTCAATCCACCTTCTCCTCCCCTGAGTTGCCTAAAATGTCCTTGTCAATCCAGGTTATTACTGCCCCCTCTGGTTGTCAATCTTCCTTACCCTGCCCATTTCTTTCCAGAATGTTCTGTGTCAGTTATCCCTATCCTGGTATTTTATTGATTCCCTGAGTTTTATCCCTCCTTCTGCCCTTTCCCATTTGTTCCCTGTTGCCCCTCACTCCTCCCTTTGAAGCCCTCCATTGGTTCGGTTCTTTCCCCTCCCATGCATAATGTATCCCTTAAATATCCTTCCCGAGCTTGGCTCAGGGGCATTTTGCCTCTGCCTCCCTTTGGGGATAATAAAGTATCTCTGGACTGCGTGCAAGTGGCTCCTTCCTTGCTCTTGTCCTGGATTCTCCTGGCTTCTACTTCTCGGCTGCTCCTGCAAACCCACCCCCTGTTGTGGCTTTCAGGTCTGTAGCTCTGGGTGCTTTTCCCATCGCCCCTGGGCTGCGGATCCTAACGAGGGAGGAAAGCTACACCAGGCAGCTCCCCCTCACCCAGCACGTGATAACACAGCTGACACTTCTTTTTTATTCCCCAGGACATTCTGAAGCCAGTCAACCTGTTGCACAGATTAATGAGATGAAGGAACATCCTGACAGGTAGAAAACCTGCAACAATGGTTTTGCTGTAGCTTTGTATCTTAAATGCAAGGAGTGAACATAGAGTGTTGAGAAAAGTTTTATTGATAAAAGCAAAATTTTAGATGCATGATGACTGGATCCAGAAGCCCTGGTGTGATGGTACATTGCTTTTGAGCATGCACAGCTAAAATACACTCCTGCTAATAAAACTCTGAAAAGTCAAGTTTTTCTCACCCACTCACACTGTGCTTCCAAAAATTGGATTTTTTCACGATGCCACCTGTGCTGATGTGACCTCAGCAGCTTGAAGTAGCTCATACATGATGATTTAGGCACTAACACATCAGATTAGGGACCTAATCAATTATTCTTGCACTGGAACACCCAGCAGAAGGAGGAAGGACATCTCAGAGCTGTTGATCTCAATGGGCTTGATGCATTTCATCTGTCTGAATGACTGTTTTTACAGATCATAGATGCTCTTTGCTGATGCTCACTGAAATGAAGTGCTCTCTTAGTTTTGCAATTGCTTTGGGGCTCCAGGAAAACATTTTGGAGTAATTTTCTTTCAAATGGGGGTGTATGTGCACATGTGTGTCTGTAAAAACTTGATTTTCCACCTCTTATAGAACAGAAGGCCACAATCTAACCCAAAAGAGACAGGAAACCTCAACTGGAAAAGCAATGCTCCTACCACTCAGGAACTCATAGGAGCCCTACATTCCATTTTTGGACCTTTTACATAGTGGGTGAGATTTTTCTCTGAAGTGATCAACTGGCTGTAGGGACAGTAAACTCCACCTCCAAAGCTTGTCACCCCCAGACTTGTAATTCACAGAAATAAAAGGAATAGCCATGTTAAAAAGTACATTACTTGAATACTTTCACTTGGAGCAGAAGAATCTCTGTTATATTTCCCAAATTTACACCCTCATTTGTCTCTTGCCAACTATTTCAAAGCAAGCTCCTTATTGAAAAAAAATCAGGAACTGCAAAAAAGATTTCATAGAAATTTATCCTGCCTATCCAAAACAGCTCAAGTAATTGAACTATTTTCTCCCTAGAATCTGCCAAGGCAAATAGTCTGTACCATAGGATAATGATCCACATCTCAGACTAGAATGAAACTGAGATGAGAGCAGAAAAGAGAGAAAATGGATATGGCCCAATTATTGTGGCTCTAAAGAAGAGGAGCAAATAACCATGATATTATATTTACATCATTAAATATGTTTTAATGTAGAAAACCCTGTTTTAAGAGGATCCACTGGTCAGACCTATGTAACATGAGCCAGCAAACTTCACTTTGAATTCTTGCTTGTGATCCTAATGAAGTGCTCTGACTTAAGGGCACAGCCTGTGCTAGGATAAAACCTCTTTGGCTCTGTTTTGACTGGAAACCACAGAATCCTATTGTTTCACTTGAAAGCTTGTTATCAGGGATATTCCAACTCAGATTAAAAGTGTGCTTTCCTTCTCAGCATTTGCCTGATTCCATCTTTTAGCTGCTGCCTCCTGCAAACCCCACTGCCTAGTTTTGGCAGAGAATGAAATAGAAATAGAAGAAAAATAGAAATAAATCAGTAATTTATGAACCCTTGTGTATAAAATGCACATCCCCTGACCAGGTCAGAAAAAGCTTTGCTCAGTATCTTTCTTCCAGCCTGAAAACAACTTCTGGAGCCTTTGATGCTCTGCACAGCTAAACCCCAGCCTTCTCCTCCCCAGCAGAGCAGGCAGGGCTGTCAGCCCCTGTAACAACCCTCGTTTTACCCACACAGGAGGGCACAATACACCCTCAGAGAAGGGCAGCATCATAAGGAGGAGACTGCAAGAGTCCTGGAGAGAGGACTCACCTCTCTGAGCAGGGGTGAGGCTTGAACAGCCCGGCCTCAAAAACACAGCTTTCCACACAAAATGCAGCTGAAAGACCCACAGCTCAGCACGGAACAAGGGGTGCAAAGCCTTCTGCAATCACTGCACCCCAGGCCAGCAGGGAGCAAGCCAAGCTTCCCAAAATTGCCAGGCTCTGGCAAGGAGGATCCAGCCTATGCTGCCCTTCCTGCTGCAATCCCAGTGGGATCTGTGCCAGCAGAGAGCATCCCTCTGCTCTGCTCCACCCCAGTCCCAATCCCCCTGGAACACGGGTGCCATGGGCTTTCCCTGGTGCCACCCTGCACTGCCCGTCTCCTCTGACTGCCCTGGCCAGGCTCACAGGCTGTGGCCTCGCTGTCCCCCTAAATCACCCCAGTAATCCTTCCTCTTCTGCCACACTCTGTGAGTGTTACTGCAAATAAAACTCACACAAAGACACTCCCCAACCTCATCCAGCCCCCTTGAACTCTCATTCTAACATTTTACACAAGAAATGCTCTTTGGCCCAAGAGTGCCACAAATCAATAAGAACTATTTAAGCTGAGTATCTATGGTGTTTCATGTAGGCTGCAGCAACTTCAAACTGTAAAGAATGAGCTGGGGCTGTTTTGTCACCATTTATTATGTTGATTGTGTATTTATTCCTTGAAGCAGGATTCTGCTTAATGTTCTGTGCTTTGAAAAAGCCTGGCAGCTGGTCTAAATGAGTTATAGACCCATTTGCCACCAAATCAAAGCCCAGAGTCAGATCAAAGCCAGATAAAAAAAAAAAAAAAAAAAATTTTCTGTCACAGACTGGATGGCTTCTTCTCTGCCCTGTAAATAAAATTGATATCATTTCATCCAACTTCTATTTTCTCCTGATCAAAATATGATTATGTCTAATGCTATCCTGTCCAGGGCACTGAAGTTATACGAGATGTGAAAGCTTATTGATGTATTCAATTACTGGATGCTCCTCCATTGTCTGCTGAGCAGAGATGCTCAGTTATCGGTTCTTTAGAGCTGTACATTTCTGCCTAACAAAGTCATAACTCCCACAATTACCTGCCTGATGGATGGAAAACAGAAATATCTCACGAGTCCAATGCTGTTATCAGCTCCTCTCCATCTCTAAAATTGCTTTATATTAATGAGATTAGGGCTGTGAAAGAGGTGGCACAAGATTTAATTATTTATATTTTTTCCTCCCGTGGTAGCAACACGCTCATGTTTCTTGATCTGCATAATGATTTTTCTATAGTACAGTGTTTCCCAGTAAGAACTAGATGAAATGTGAAAAGCAATGAAACATAACCTTTCTAAAGGCTTATGTAACTAAAGCTTGCATCTGTATTTTCCCCCCATCTAAACATCTAACCCTTACACCACAACAGTTGTCACAAGACTCCTTAGCAGAACCTGCACTAGAAATATAAAAATGACACCACTGCATTTAATTAGGCTGAAACACACAGAGTAATTCTCAGGAGCTGGGTGCACTGACTGCAGGTAGTCACACTGTTTATAAACATCTTGAACATCAGTGACATTTTTCTCCCTGTAGCTTTCCAGCAACAACTGTCCGTGCTTTATAACAGTACTGAGTAATGAGTTGGCATATACAAAATCCTGCTCTCCAAATGCCAGTCCACTCTCACCTATACTTTTTCCCCAGGAAATCTAATTGGAGTCCATACAACTGCTGGTAGTATTATATTTACCTCTTCCTTGGCTTGGAAGATATTTTTTCATCAAATGGGGACACTTTCTCTTACCACCATTTACTGTGATGAGAGACGAGGAGAGGTATTTTCCACAGGGTTGTTCTGGGATGTTATCCCTGCAGCAAGCACTCAGATTTTAATATAAACAATACAGCTGTGATACATTACAACTGCCCTAAAGGCTGTTGAGGCTGCTTCTGTGTTTATTATTTGTGTTACACAAAAAAAGCATTTCAGCTTCATCATCACTAAACACAGCAAGTTCCAATCCCACAAGGAAGAAGACACTGCAAGTCAAGCACGTGAAGATGACTCTGTATGTATAGCAACCAGAAAAAAATTCTGGTCCAAACTAGGCCGTTTAGAAATTCTGATGCTCCCTGAAGCAAGCAGCAAAGTATTTGACCAAGTAAGAGATTCACTTTTCCCTCCTACACATTTAGCAGTAGGTGATCTCGACATGGTGCAGCCCAGGGTGCAGTTTGATGCTCAGGCTCCCTTGGCACCTCGGGAGTTATTAGATCATTCAGCAACTCTTTTTGGCACTCCTGCCTGTCTATTCATGCAACTGGTGACATTTAATTCATCATCCTCAGCTCCCAGGAGGTGGAATTACGGAGCTCTCCAGAAGTGACCGCGTCCCTCCCACCTGCCTGTCTCCCTCCTGAGCAGGGCATCCTCCAGACAAAAAGGGTTAAAGTGTCACTGCCACACAGATGATTTCCAGCACTATCTCTCCCTCCCAGCTCATCACTCTGTAGCAGTCTGACGGCTGTCACCCTCCTTTATTATATATAGCAGATGACAGGAGTAATCTCTAGCTCAGAGATGACAGTTTGTGTTATAAAAACCTGAGAATGATGTAAGCAGTATTACTTGACATCACTGGCACACAGCTTGAGGTAACTCACTGCCAGTGATACTCACATCTTCCCTTTAGACCCTACATTTATTTGGGGTATCATTTATTTTAATACAGCGTTTTTGCCAGTGTTCAGTCTGTTGAACGTTTTAGGAGGGAGATCTGTTACACTTAAAAATCTGCACTGCATTTCATACTGAAAGGCAAATAGACATTTTTCAGATCAGAGTAGTTTAAGCAGCATAGATAAAATCCTGGGACAACAGCTTTGAACACTAGACATCTGCATTTATTTACTGATTAATTGCTTTACACTTACACCTTCCTCTGTATCTTAAATATTGTTTCCTTTTTTACTCAGGAACCTGTAACTCTACTGTAAGAAACTGGGTACCAAGACAACTCATCAGTATTTGTTTAGAGAGCATATGTTAGCATGTGAAGTGGAACTACTTATGACATTTTCAAAAAGCTATGAATAATCACATATCATTAACAGTGTTGATTGAGGCAGTGCTTTGCCATGACATTTTTAATCTGAGGCATAAATAAATGCAGACTCTCCCTGGAAAAAAGAAAAAATTCTGGATTTCGTACCCCAAATTTTTCTGTCTACTGTATCCTAGCTATGTAAAATAAAGAAAAGGAAGGAGTTGCTGGCAATTCCAATAGCAAAACTTCCACTGATTTTAATTGGATCAGGTTTACTGTGGTAAATCAGCTGTGGTAATTTCCTAAAAAAAAAGGAGTACATGTTGCCCTTGGAAGGGAGATCAAGGCTTCCTTTCCATTCACACATGGAATCTTTGGGTAGCTCTACACTCTTCACATTAAAAAGCTTCTTTATTTTGCTGAATTCAGAACATCAGCCTACTCTTTGTTGAGAAAGCAAAACAGTAGTTTCATCTAATGTACACACTGGGAATAAATCCACTTGTTCAGAAACTGCTAAGACTCAAGAGTGTGAGAGATAGAAAGAATAAAGTTTATCCAGCACAATGCAGGGGAGAACTGGAGCCCCAGAACAAGGAGCAAGCTCCTCACACCCCACGTGGTGGGAGCTGATGGATTTGTCACCCCTGCACTCACCACACCCCATGGATGAACTCAGCATTCTGAGCTGCCATTTCAAACTGACCTGATGGGCACCAAGATCCCACTTATTCCCAAACATGTCTACTCTAAACAGGAAACCTGGAAGAGGCAGTAATTCCTGAGCTGTTTCCTTAGTGACCAACAGAAATGAAATAAAGTGCATTGTACAGAACAGTGTTTCGTATCCTGAACACCAGGCAGCAGTATTTTAATTCCTGTAAAGCTAAATTTTTAATTTTTAAAATTCAAAACTACTAACAGGGATGCTGCATGTGCTGCTAACACTTCTGAAAGTAATATGCTAAAGCATATTCCACCAGGTTGTAATCTAGCTGGAAGCACTTTAGGCTGGATTTTATTGCTGAAGCTCATGTGCTCCACCACTAGACTCAAAGAAATGGCCAGAAATCCCTGCCCTATCCTCCTAAGCCTGAAAATATTTAGAGTAGAATCACACACCCTTATTCTCCATGAGACTAGAGCATCACTGCAGTGAGGTCACAATGTTGGTCAAACAAAAGGGCCCCACCAGACCTTCACAGGAGCATTCAGTTTGGACTTTCAGAAAAAAAAACTATTTCTCACTAGGATTTCTGGGTAACTTCCACAGGAAATTTCAGTCCAGGATGACAACTAATGTACAACTAATTTCTCCAGCTGGCAAAGTCTGCCAAAACTTCCAAGCAACTGAAAACAGGGTGCACAGTACTCCTTGAGGCTGACCAATGTTTCCCATGTCAAAATAGGCACTGCTATTAAGCAGCAGCCTTTCCATATTAAATTCTGCACTCTGAATTTTCCAGTCATTTGACTTCTCAGTTATACATTGAAGCCAGTAGCACAGTTACAGAGGTGCCTGGTTCTGAGAAGGTGCAAGATGTCACAATATCTTGAGGTGAATATGAAATGGGAAATGCACGCACTGAAATAGATTCTCAGCAGTGTTTACTATGTGCCATTTGTTTCAGACCTAATCCAAAATTCACTGAATTCAGAAGAATTGTACTCATTATATTTGGATAAAGCCATTATTCATGAAACATGCTTCTGCTTCTGAGCATGCTCTGATTAAACACAAAATCACATCCACATCTCACAAGGAACAAATAGTCAAAGAAAACATTTTTCAAGCTTTATTTACAAGATCTATGCAGTCAGCACCAAGGAATTTAGAATCCCTTTGCTGCAGTCAGGTTCAACACATACATCAGAGGGACAGAAAACTAAGACAAAATTGGGAGTGCATACATATTCACTGCATGGTTTAGCCAGAAACTAGCTGGACAGAAGTTCATTTGATTAGGCTTGTTTTATGTCACTGTAGAAAATAGGTAGGTTTTGGACAGGAGAATCTGAACTTTAAAAAGCTGTTCCATCTCCCTTTCTTCCCTTCTCACAAAAAAAATCTGTTTCTTTTCCCCCAGAACATTGTTGAAAAGCAAACACAGCAGAGCTTCCACTTTGACACCTGGAAGCAGAGGAGGAACGTAAACCCCAGATAAACAGCCCTGTTGGATAAAACAGCATCCAGGGGGCTGCAAGCAACCAGAGCCCAGTGCTGGCAGAGAGGATCACACTGCCTTGCCCTGCCCTATCCAAAATGACTGATAACTGCCTCCTACAAAAGCATTGGAGCTCCACAGCAATCTCCCCAAGCTGCTGAGGGGGTGTGGGGCTGCCTGGAGCTGGAATCCCCTCCAAGGACCCTCTCTTTTCCTCACCCACTTTATGGGGTCGTTCTCCACTGGCATCTGCTTTTCAGAGCTTCTGGCTTGTGTGAGTTTTGAGCAAAGTCATTAAAAACTTGGACTAAAGCTACTGCCCTCCTGCCAAGCAGATCTGTGTGTGAGGGTAGTGTCACTGGTGGAGGTATTTGTTTTGGAAAATCAACCTTTCAAGCTTTTATTGCACAGAGAATAATTCAAACATCACATATCAAAATAGCCCAGCAGAATACAGGTGGAACTTTATTCTTATTTACACTGGTACTACTCCTCTTGTAGCTTAAGCCAGAGGTGAAATCCGAGACTTCTGGATTTGTTTACTGGCTGAAATGAACATTTAGATGTTGGTTTTGTCCCCAGAAAATAGTCAGACAAAATGGTCAAATAAACATCTCCTTTAAAACTCCATTCTTACATAACTCCAGAAAGCAGCATGAATACCTGGCTTACCCAGATTAATTTTTCAAGTGTAGAATTTTATTTCTGCAATAGCATGCAATGTAATATTGTTTAATGCTGCAAAACAGCATTCTTGAGATGCTGAATTTTTATTTTTTGCAAATTTAACCTATCTCTCTCTAGAAATTTCACTGAGGCAAAACTCATTAGCAATTAAATATTGTCCCAGAAGTAATTAACAATATTAATGATAACAAAAAAGAGTACAATGATACTTTCTGGATGTCCAGTCTGCAGCAATAAAAACATGCCATAGAAATAGGATATGGCAAATTACTGGTTTTCAGAAATAGCTGAAGAGCTTTAACACAATAATAACACTTATTTTAACTCCTTTAATATAAAATAAAACCTGCAATGTTTTTCAGAAACAGAGTTCAACAGCAGCACCTGCCAATGCACTTCACTTCTGCATGCCAAATTCATAGGCAGGAAATTTTTAAACTCACTTAACTTCACAATTTTAACAAAATAAGGGCTAAGCTCACGCCAGATATGAAAAAATCATCTAAACCTGGTTGAAGTTCAGAGAAACAATGACATTTGATTTGTTTGCACTGAAATATTGCCTTTGACTCAACCCTCTTGTGGTGTAGATATATAAATTTTAAGCCTCAGGAGGTTTTTAAGGTGTCATCCTTTTTAAACACTGATATTCTGCTTTGCAGTACTTTACCCCAAAATCTCACAAGCCATAATATTCCTAACCACAGAGTCAGTTCGAGGGGATGCAGTTCTTAAAATGAGCCTCTATTAAAATTCCTCACAACTGGATCACAGTATTTGGCAGTATCAGCAATAACCATTAAACCCAGCCAAAACCATTCTGACAGAAATCTGGGATTTTGACCAGAGGGAATATTTATGAGACCTGCACAGTTTTCTTTTAAAGAAGCTTTTCTTGGAGGGAGAACTTCTGCTGATTGCTTTTGGTTTACAAAAACAAGAAGTTGACATTTTCTGCAGGAAGTACAGCATTTTCTGATTAGCTCTAATAGCCACTTTTGGGAGCTGCTGCAATTTATCCCAGCATTTGAAGTAGCTGAGTGTCATTAATTGCTATTCACCAGGGTATTCAAGGCACTTGGTACCTGGTAAAGATGGGAGCTAGAAATCAAACTGCAGGCCAGGACTGAGCAAAACACTTCAGCACACAAATGGGGCTGAGCTGAACACAAATTCTGCAAATTGCTGACCTGGAATTGTGACCTGGAATTTATAAACTCTGGAAGATGTGTCAGACCAAGTGCAAGTTTAAGCATCTGATAGCAAACCATGTGCCCATTATTTGATTTTCTAGTTTCAAAAGCAAGGAACCATTCTCATACATAAAATTTTCTGCTGTAAAGTTTTCCAGTTTTTCCCCTGCATCACTCTTCTCCCTCTTCATGTTTCTCAAAAATGCTTCCTCTGAACTAAATATACCTCAGTCTTATATTAAGAACACATGATCTTGTTACACTGATAAACCAGATCTTGATAATGCCCAAGCTGCAGTAATGTGTAATTCTTGTCAAAAGAGTCACTTATTTCATTTCCCTTTCTCAGAGATGTGCTCTCTAAGTCAGTTTCTGATGGAAACAAATGAAGGCAATGATTTGCCTTGAATAATAAAGCACCTGCAGCTGTTTGCAGCGTTTAGAATGATGGCTTATCATTAGCAGAAACCCTTAGATATTCTGAGCACCCTACATGCCTTGCAGGTAGGACACCAGGTCTGTGTCATTTCCCTCACTTTCTCATCACTTTCCCATAACAAGAACATCAAGGATGCAGCGCATACATCACCTGCCCAGGAGTCTGGATTTGCTTTAGATAGTGCCCTCTGAATAAGTCCCTTCTGCTCCCCAAATATCAGTAGGAAAGGTTTTCTCAGATTTGAATCATGTAGAATCTATAGAGCAGGTCTCCCTTCTGGGTCTGTGGTGGGAGCTGCTCTGTGGCTGGGCTGAGGTAAATGCTAAATGCTAAACGCAGCAAGGATTTTAAAGGCAATTGTACACTCAGGTGCTCCCCAGGCTGGCACAGCTTTGAGGACCAGCTGTCAGGTTTGTCTGTCTTTGTTCTTAGCAATCCCAGGGAGGTAAAACCTGCCCACAAGCTCCTGTGCAGACTGAGCAGCAAGCAGCAATACACTCTGGAAATGGCTGTGGGGCTGTGCCAGCCAGCTGACATGGGAACTGGAAACAGCTTTTACAGTGGAGTCATACAGCAAGCAACTCGACTTCATTCAAAATAGATTAACTCATTACAGAGAACAGGAGAATAAATTGCACAGGAACGAGTGAGGGATTTTCAGGGGAGTTAATGCACTCTAAAGCACCACGAAGCTCCTGTGTAACTAGAAAGGATGAATTTGTAGCAGCATAATTTACAATTTAGAAAGTTCAAATAATTACACATGAATCACTAAAATGTTCATTAAGGGAAAATCCCTTTACTTTATAGAATAGCTTTAGTTTTTCAGCTATTCCACAAACACAGCCAGGTGAACCAGTTACTTGTCACCATCATTCAAATCACTGCTGATCTCTTAAGAAATAAAGCCCCCATCCAGTTATTAGTGTTTCACATGGTTGTGACTTTGAGTCAGCATTTTCTCTAGCTGTAAACTCACAACTTACAGCTCCAGTGCAAAGTTAATACTAGATCAGTTACTATAATTAACAAGATCAATACTAGGCTAACAATAATGCATTTTTTCCTCCTGGGATGAACAGTGCTGCATTCACACAGCCCTAAACTCCAAGAGAGCCACAGCTGAACATAGCAACATTAACATCAAGATGGCTCAGGGCACCAGAGCATGCACAGAAGACATTTTCTGTCAATACTTACAGGATCCCCTTTCCCATCTCAGCCTGACATCCCAGTTTTGCTTAGGGTGGACAGTTATCAGAGCACAAAAACTAGCAGGGCCCATGTTCCCAGCCCTCCCTGGAGCCTCGCACAGCCATGCCCTGGGCTCTGAAATGCCACCAGCCCATCCCAGCACACATCCAGAAGGGGCTGTACCTGCTGCTGCTTTTAGCAGGATGGTAACTAAAATTGTCCCTGAGCATCCTGCACAGCTTTCTCTTGTCCTGCCCTCTGTCTGTTTTGGCTGAGACACTGCTGCCTTTAATTTCCTCATACCCATGAAAGGTTATTCCCAATTCCTCTTCTCCCACTCACTCACCTTCCCACCCCCTGCTCCATCCTGGCAGCAGAGCTCTGGCAGACATCACAGAGGCTCTGAGTGCCCCACCAGCCCCAGGCCTGTCCCAGCTCTCTGGAGGCTCCTCAATTCTGCAATCTGCTGCGTGCCTGTGCACCAGCACCCCAGCCACAGCTGCCTGAAGAGCTGGGCATTGAAGGAGGACAAGAGCCCAGCCTCCTCCTTGGCAGGGAGAGGCTCTGCTGAGGACAGGAGCAGCTCTGGACAAACACAGCCAGCTTTCCCAGACAGGTCAGGGTGTCTCTGTGCCAGCAGACACAAAGGAGCAGCAGGGTGCAGACAGCATGACACTGCTCTGCCCTGGTGAAAGGCTGCCTTGGGAAATCAGGAGATTGCCTGGTTTTACTTGCACCTTCAGTCAGGGCATGGAGCAAATCTGGGAGCTGGTGTGCAACAGGAGAAGAGGGAATGGCTCCTGTCCCTTGCACAGTGATGGCAAACAGCCTCAGCCACACAAGGAGGTGAGGGAAACCAATGTACACCACCCCCAGCATGGCCCTTCCTTTGCTCCCCTCTGAAGGAACATGAAATCCTGCAACACTAGAGCTTGAGAAGTCACCTAATATGTGTTCTCAAGCCCCAAAATCTATTCCTAGCAGATGTTTCTCCACCCCAGCCTTTAAAAGCTCTGAGGGTGGAGGCATTTATCATCCTTCTTGGTCAGACTGTACATAGAAGTGTAGAGATTTTAGGTAACAGCGTGCAAGCTGCTGCAGCAAGTTTTGCAAGCCTGTGCACAGGGCCATTATCATATTCCAGCAATATTGGCCTTCACTTGTGCTGTGGCTTGCTGAACTAATAGGAAATTCTGATTGAATACGTGCTGCCAGTAGAAAAGCTGGAAATCAGTGAATGTACTAAGAGCAGCCTGTCTCTGCAAGAGCACCAGGCAAAGAGAGAAAAGCATCAGAGTGAACAAGCTCTGCTAAGCCCTCTGGAACTGCTGTGGGAGAGTCTGCCCTTCCTCACAGGCATCCCTGCAGCAGTTTGAAGCCAGTGGGTACCAAATCATCTAATGGCTACTGCAGTGGGAGCAGGAAGGAGAAGGCAGACAGCAAGAGATTATTTTGGAAGCTTTGCTCTCACTAACAAGGGTTTTATTCTTCATGGAAAGTATCACATCATCTTGGGTTTCTTACCCAGCTGGAGCTTTCTGCACAACCTTTCAGACTGCAGTTTGGGTTTATTCCTATGCAGTTTCACATGTCTTTGACACGACCTTGAGGGCTTCACTCTGCAGCAGCCTGGTTTTGGGAACTGGCTTGGCTGAAGTTTGCCACCTTCAAGGTGTTTCTCAATTTCCTTCCACAAGCCTCCCCCAGACTGTGTGCTAAGGTTAGCTACCAAACACATGCAGGTTTTACAGTCCTCACATAGCCACCTTGCCCCTCCCCAAGCTTTTCTCTTGCATTAAAGCTCTCCTGAGAACGTTTTCCATGGTCTGAGATGCAAAAGCAGCACTTCCATGAGGAGAAATGAGAGCTCCTGGGTGCCAGCCCATCCCTGGGCAGCCACAGCAGCTCCTGTGCCAGGGGAATCAGTGCCCATTATTAAACAGCAGCGGCCCTGCTCTCATCCAGGGCAGGACAGCCCAGCCTGGGCTCAGTTTATGCTGACAAGGAGCAGCTCCCAAAGCAGTGCTGCAGACAAGAACTGTGCATCTCTTCCAGTCCCTCACATGGGTGTCTCATCCAGGCACAGACATGTCCCCCAGGACTGTCTGGTAAAAACCCTGATTTTCCTGAGCCAGTGCAACAACAATCAGACAGAAGCAGCAGGGTGGGGAGCAGCCCTGTGCTTGTCTCACTGCAGCCACAGCACAGCAGGGCAGAATTCCATCCTCCAAAGACAATGCAGCCATGATGTGGGCAGGAGTTCAGGATACACTGGAAAATAACCACATGCAGAAAACCCAGTTCAGGGGCTACATTTGTAAACATCTGCTGGCATCTAGAACCCGGTCAAACCTCATCACAATTCATGCAGTCACGCCAGAAGCTAATCATCACCCTCACTATTATTTTTAGTGGTTCCCAAGTGATGACTGTGCACGAGCAACATAGAAATAAAGTTCTGAATTATTTATGGTGCCCAAAACACCCCAACAAAAATGATGGCCCTCCCTGTGTTCTTGCTGACTCCTGGATTAGGAAGGAGAGTGGAAATTAGGATTAGGAGCAGCAAGTGGAAAGAGTCAGGACAGAGGTTACGATCCAATTTTCTTTTTTAGCAGCTCCCTTGGTTTTGATTAATGTTTTATTTTTCACACATCAAGATCCACACACCAGGCTTCAGGAGATCTGCACTCAATTTCCAGTTCTTCTACAAATCTAACACAACTGTGACCAGGACATTCTATTTCTCTGTGACTCAGTTTGCCACATATGAGAAAGAAGCTAATTTTCAAAATATATCACTAAGAATAAATGAACAACATTTTAATTGCCTGGATATTATTGTGCTGGTCTATGTGAGCAGAAAAATAGCTCAAGATAGTGTTCATGTAAAAAAGGTTGTAAGACAAACTAGCTTTCTAGATCAAAACAAGCAAATCTAATTTCAAATCAGAAATGGTTTTTATATTTATTTAATTATCTTGCCATCAATGCTTTAA
This sequence comes from Irena cyanogastra, assembly GCA_013397155.1. Lineage (NCBI taxonomy): Eukaryota > Metazoa > Chordata > Aves > Passeriformes > Irenidae > Irena > Irena cyanogastra. The sequence goes on from VWZV01011160.1 coordinate 169,186, forward strand.
CTATTTTCTTTCCCAGAGGGAGGATGTTCAGTTTTCTGGAGTGATTCTACAGATGCCTCTTTTAAGCCTTAATTTCTCTGAATGAACCAGCCAATTTCAGGACTAAATAATATGGTTACAATTGTCATTCATTCAGAAAAGCAATTTAATTTTGATCAGGACCTACCCCTCGGCTTTGAATTCAAATTAGGCTAGGCCACAGATTCTGAATGTAGTTATTGCTAAAATGGAAAAGATCTTGCTGAACACAAGAGACATGTGGACTCCTACCATGCCAAAAATTCCTGTCAGATAGATAGCACTTGAAACAGAATCCTCATTAAAATGGATCACAGCATTCATGTTCTGGAAACACAAAGAATAGAGACTAATGGATTAATCCATGGAGAGTGCCATAGTGATCCGTACCTTGTCCTTGGTAGAACAGCCTTCCCACAATCCTCCTTCCTTCATTCAAATTCTAACAAACAAAGTGCTCTAGCTGAAAAGAGTTCACTGAAATCCAAGCATCCAAAAATCCTGAACATGTTTCCATCCAGCGGTATGGTGTGACACAGGTATGATGCTTTTGAATTTGCTCCAGTAAATCCAAAACTGCCTCATCTTTTAATACCTTCCTGTAAGAAAATATACATCTGAAAAAATATGTTTCCAAAATCTATATTGGGCATATTTTAATAAAATATTTTAGCAATATTTTAATTATATTTAATATTTTAATAAAAATACCATAAAAATAAAAAGCCTCAGTTGCATATTTCACCAATGAAAAGCCTCAGTTGCATAACATTAAGCATCTGTGTTAGGTAGAATCAAATTTCATTCCTTCCAACTGTAGTGGTTTTTAAAAAAATTATTTCAAGTGATAGCATTTATCATCATGTACCTTTCTGAAAGGAGAACACACTGACTGGCTCACTGTACTTTAAAGCCCCTGTGATATAGCCAGGAATTAGACATTTACATGTGAAAAGTTCTGCAGAGGAATGCTCTTACTTGTGCCAGTAAATCCGTGATTGTCAGCCCAGTGACCTCTGAATAGGCATGGTACACATCTCTGCTACCTCAACAATCCCCTGTCTTAAACACATCCATCACAGACAGGAACTACATTTGGAGATCCACTCCATAAAGATCACAGAAGGGATTAAACAACCCAGCCTCTCAATGGCTGACACACTGATGTAGGGATGCCTTTTGGCCCAGGGCTCCACATCTCACTGCCCCTGACCTTGGAGGCAAAAGTCACTATCTGAGCTGCTCCAAAGCTGGTATTTCATCCACATTTCTGTTCACTGTCAGCAGACAGAATTATAGGGCCACGAGGAACGTGGGGAGGTCACAGGGGTCACACAGATGCAGCATCAATCACAGGTGTCATCTGGGATCTAATGTTAATTATTTCCAAGGAGAGAGGCTCCACAAATTCACTCAGGACTTCCCCTGGCAAACCCTCCCTACCAGGGATGCTTTTCCCCTGCCTAACTTGAAATTGCTCTAATCACTTGTAGTAGCTCCCCATTTACTCATTCCTTTCTCTTTAACAAAAGCTCCATGCAACTAGAGGTCTGCTGGGGCAAAGCAGTGCCTGTATTGTAACAAAAATCACAGTTTTCAAACAAATATTCTAATTTCTTTTGCCCAGGAAATAGCGAGCTACAGTTCATTTTCAAAACACTAAGGGCAATGAAGAACTGTTCAAAGATTGCAGCACTACAAAGGAATGGAGCCTTCCAGTGCCTTGCCTGGCAGGAGGAATACAGAATTTATCTGAGCAAATGCAGCTTCAAAAGAAGAAATAAGCCCTTCAAGTCCTGTTGATTTTTCTACAGAGGTGGAATTAATTAATTGCATCACAAGGAATTGGAGTTTTTAGCCCTCTTTCCCTGCCAGCAGAGACTTTTCAGAAGCCAGGCAGGAGTCACAGCTGGGTGTAACCCTGCACAAACCCTTCCAGCCTTTGCACCATTGCTGCTGCCCCACTGCTCTCCTGGGAAATGGCACAGCACCTGGGTTTGGGGAGCAGCTGTGGGACAGGAGGGCTCTGCTCCACCACAGCATAACATGAAAAGGAACCTCAGCTCCTCAAGACTGAATGTCTGTCCAAATGGCCCAACAAGATTTTGCCAGGAGATTTTTTTATTACACTGCTCACACCTGTCCATACAGATGATAAATAAGATTTTACAGTGTGAGGCACCTAACATTACACCATTGCTCAAAGGCAGACACCAGTTTTAAAAGAAATATTCTAGCCCATCCTCTTATATTTACTTTTGAGAGAGTGAATTTTAGTTGAAGAAACTTCTGTGTGCAGCACAAGACAAGGAATCACAGCCCCAAATAGGGATTTCATAATTTAGAACTGTTCCACATGGCTGCCCATTCAATACACATAATTCATTACCAAATCCCAGCCCTGCTTGCTCACTGTCTTGTTCCTTGTATGGGTTGGATTTAATCTGAAATGATTTTTAAATGGTCACTAACAGCATTTAAATATGAACCTATAGAAGTTTGGTTATGCAAAGTTCAATTAATAGTCCACATGTCTGTGTAATCTGAGGACCTAATTCCATTCCAGCCCCTGGTTTGTATTTAACAGCAAGTCACAGCCACAAAGGTTGATGTAAAACCAGCATCAAACAAAATACTTTGTGAACATTCTCCCTCTATTGAACTACTAGCAGATGAACTATTAATCCCATGATGAAATTAATGGGGCACTTCTATGATTTTACACAAAAATCCCCCAAATGGCCTTTTCTTTATGTTCATAATTTGCTTTCTTTTACACTTCATTAACAGTGCAGAATCATTACGTGTCTTGACTTGAACTGACCTTACTCAATCCCCAAACAACCTTTTTAATATCTGGAACATTTCTTCCCTTAACAGTGAATTTTTGCCTGAAAAATGTTTCCACTAGAGATTTATAGATCTCCTAGAAACTGCCATATAAACTCGGAGAGCCAACACCAGAGCAAGTTAAAGGATGGGTAAAACTAATTTGGTTTCTGGTTGCTTTCATCACTCACTAGCTCCAGGACAGGAGAATGGTTTAAGCCTTGCCTAACTCTGCCCAGTGAGGGCTGCTGGTGTGTGAGGCAATGACTCTGCAGAGTTTTCTGTCCTGGCAGGTTCTGGAGCTCCAAGGATCAGCCTAAACCTTGAGATTTGACACTTCTTGCAGCCCTCACTCTCCTGATACTCTGAGAAATGCTGAATCCAAGAGATTGGAAAGAATCATCCCCTCAATGAAATTTTAAATTCACAGAGAAAATGATGCATTGTGTTTAGAAATTATTATTATTATTATAGCTGTCTTTATACATACAAATGAGATTATAATCCACCATGTCAGAGGAGGAATATCTAAAACCAAAACCTTTTGGCATTCTCCCAACTCCTGTCCCTGTTGCTTACACTGGAGCTGACACACTGAAGGTTTGTCCACACTTACACAGGTACCAGCACTGTTATCTTAAAAAACAATGCAAAAATGCATAAAACTTAACCTCAACAAAGCACCTAATCAAAACACTGAATTTCAATGTCAATTGAAATAGCCAATCCAGCTAAAATACACAAGAAGGTTGAAGGGTCCTGCAAGCACAATACCTGTAAAGTCTGGAGATAGATTTATATACATAAGGCAAAGTCAGAAAGAATTAAGCCAAAGTTCTACTGAATTAAAATTGGTGAACTGGTGTAAGTTTGAGGCAAGTTCTTGCCCATTTCTCTCCATCTGTGGAATTCATTATAGGCAAAAATGCCTGAGATATTCCATGTGTGATTGTGTGATGGGATGAGGAAGATATTCTGGACCAGCAGCTCTTTAACGTGTCTGCATCACTGAAAAATAAAGTGAAGGCAGTTCAGATTCAAGGCATCTTGCTTATTTTTGGGTATAACTGGAAACACAGAAATCGCATGACAAAAGCCCCACATATTTCCACCTGTTGAAATAAAGTTCCAGCATCACACTTCTGAAATATCTGAAGAGCAGAGCAGGAGGCAGTGCTGTCTTCAGAGATGTGAAACATCAGAGTAACAGGAACTCAGGCTGACAGCTAGCTGGACTTGCTCAGTGTTCAGAACATTGTGGTGGAAACAAAGGGAATTGAGAGCCTGGAATTGCCTTTGATTGTTATTTTCCAAATAGAGCATGAAAAAATAACACAAAAGAGAAAAATCCATTGGGAAAGATGCAACATTATCAGTTTTGGATCAAAGTTGTTTGGGTAAAGCTAAATATATTATTTCAAACTTATGGTCAATGAAAAGAGCTCAAACACCCTTTTTGTTGTAGGTACTCTGCTCAGTTTTTTGTTCAGCAAAATTGTACTGGTTCAGTGAGGATTTTCTAATAACCTCATTGAGGGGTTTTGCAAAAGTTACATCAAAGGGGCAACCTGACATCTAAATCAAAAAGATTTTGGAATATGGAGAAATAAAAGCTTTTTTGACAGCTACTCTTCTGACAGACAAACAGAAGTCAAATATCACATATCACTCATGCCCTGCAGTCTGAAGCTTGAGGCTTAAGCTTGAGCCTTCACCCTGCCTTGCTCACACAGCCAGGTGTGCAGGAGCAGCTCCCTTTGAATTCAGGCAGGCTCAGCCTGGAGGTTTGGGCTTTAGTGTGTGCACAGCCTGTTCTGCCTCATCCCAGCACTGCAGATGCCACTGGATCAGGGCAGTCAGAGCTGGAGTCTTCACAGCAAGTTCTTAACTGCTCCTTTTAATTCTATTTTTAACTATTTTTTAAAATTCTTTCCACTGCAGATGAGAAGCAATTTGCACTTTTCATCAGAAATCCTGGATTACCAGCTGCTTTGGTGCTCATCCCATACCCCAGCCTCTCCTGTCCAGCCACACCCCTGATCCCAGCACTCACTGGGGCAGTTGTGTGAAATTTGGGAGTTCAACCTTCTGCTAGAGAGTTCTTCTAGAAACCCTCTTTCCTGCTGCAGTGACACCACAGCGACTCCAGACTGGGGAAAAACACTTTGGGAATGCATTGGGAAAGTAGGTGCTCTAGGACTGTTTAGACATTGCTCCTGCCTTCTTTCACTTTTCAAGTGGAAGCACTTCCTTTGTAGGGATGCTCAGCCCAATGTACAATTGTCCAAATCCCAAAGTCCCTTTACCAGCCACAGCCAGGTAGCTCAGATGGGAATGCACAATGCCCTCAGTACTCCTCAAGATCAGGGAAAAAACCCTCCTTTCCCCCTCAAAAAATAGCAAAAAATCAAGCAACCAACCAAAAAAAAAAAAAAAAAAACCCCAAGAAAATTATACAGGTTCTCATATCAGAACACAGGAGATTAAATTCTAGTTACAGCCTGAGCTGGCAAAGAGAAATCACAGCTCTGGAGCAGAATGGGAGAAGTGCACACGAGAGTTACAATCTCACCTACACAAGGTTATAAAAGGCAACTGGCCTTCCCATTCCTTCATAAACAATATCAGCAAATATTTAGTCTTTTTAAAAGCCCAGCAGGAAGGCAAAAGGCAGCAGCACACAGCTCGATGTGCTGCTGACACAGCTGTGCCACTGCAGGATCTGCTGCTGCCCAGTTCGTGCAAACTCCTCAGGCCACGCTGGCCACCTTCACACAGGGATGGGAAGGTAAACCCTTCATCCCACAAGATGAACTCTTTATTCCACTCAGCTAATTTTGATTTCAGACACCAAAAATGCAAGGCAAGGAAAGGCATTTCCAAAGCAAAGGAAGACATCATTTGAACTGCTGTTGTCTTGTATCATTGAGAAATGGGTTTTTTTTTAGTGATAGAACAATGTGACAACAGCAGAGCCAATGTGAATCTTTGCAGATCTGTAAGTAGGTAGCTATAAATTGCAGTAGATTCTGACACTCTTTACCAAATACAACATTAAGGTGACAAATTATACTAATACAGTATGATTTCAAGGTGTATCCACATTTGCAGCATGTGTAAATTTCTCAAATAGAATCCGATGTTTGCTAATATGGTACAATCTAAGTTAATAAGATCAAATTATGTCTGATCATACTACATTAGTAAATGTCACATCAAATTAGTCATTTTCAGAATTATAATGAAGCGCAGAAAGCGACCAAAAATAACTTTTCCAACACAAGTAAGCAGTGCTGAAATTGAAGACTGAGCTAAATACCAAGCCCTCAGAGAATGCTTTTTGAATGCAAGATTTGCCAGTTTTTCTTCTCAGTCTTCATCCAGAGAGCTCTCATACAACATGTCATGGTGACAGTAGAGTCTTGTCCTAAGGTCACTAATAGGAACTGGAGATAAGGTCATGAACTAAGAAAAGATCGCACTGCCACTGAAAGGCTTTCAGTCCAATTTCAGTGGCTCCAAGCAGGAAAACCCATGAAAATCCACTGAACAGAAATTTTGAAAGAGAAAGCACTTGAACAGGAAGTTGCTTAAACAGTTATTAAACTTTCCTCTTTTGAAGTTTATTATCTGAGCCACTGTAATTAGCCAGACCTTGTAAGATTTTATTTTTCTTCTCTCTTACAGAAACCTGTCAGGTGCACTGTGGTACAGCCCCATTTATTTGCAAGCATACAGAGTTTGGTTTCTTTGAACACAGCCAGAAAAACAAACAACTTCTTGGCTCAGGAGTCCCAGAGCCTGCCCTCAGCACGTTCCTCAGCCCAAGCTCCCTGCCATGTGCTGGATTCCAGAGCCACAGCTATTTTTTTTCCCATATTCTTCCACCAAAAGCTTCCTACACATTTCCTCCCTGTCCCTTCACCTACAGATAGGGAATATTTATTGAAATGCCCACATTAAAGCTGACCTGTTTTGTGGCAAGTTCTACCCAAGCAGGGTGCCCAGAGTCTCAAAGCCTATCCTAAAAACAGACGGCTGAAGTCAGTCCTGTTGAGTCTCAGGGATGTCTCACACAGAGCCTTTCCCAGAATCTTTAACAGGGATAAAAACCTGGCAAGTGGCAGAAGCAGGAAGAAAAGAAATTTCAAGTAAAATCCAACAGTCCCATATTCACTGGGAACATGTGGAACATAATTTAAATGTGAGAGTACAAGGAAAAGAAGAAGCAAACAAACAAAAAACCCACACCAACAACAAAGAACTTCAAACAAACAACTCCTTCCAAAACCGAAAAGAAAAAACCAATAAAGAAGGAATTTTCTACTTATTTCAACACTTAAAGCAGAGTCTGTCAACTCCAAGACACATTTTAATCCCTTCTGATGAACTAAAAGACACTGGAAGGGAACAAACACTTGAGAAATTTCATTTCTATCCTTACAGTGTTAAAACATAACCCATGTAACCATGGGTTTAGCTACCTAAATCTTCTGGGTAAGCCACCTTCATGCCCAGTTGAATAAATTAGTGCCAGCTGCAAGCTCTCAGCCAGAACCATTATTCTGCACAGTGTTATGAAAAGGGAAGGCCAAAGAAGTGCTGAACACCTAAGTTATCAGTTCAGGGCTGGGGGTTTTTAAGGCTAAAAATCACACTAAAGATGTCCATGGTTGGAAGGAGGATTTCTAGCTACTTTCTCAGAAGGTGGAACATATGTTCAATATTGTAACCTGTAATGTTTAATATTATTTTTTTAATTTAGTATACACTGACATATGCTTCAAAGAGCACTTTTTCCCACAACGACTTTTCCAGCCCCTGTTGCTCATGACTTTTGTTTATTTGCCTGATATTTGTTTCTTTTTAATCCAAGCTGTCTGCATGAATTCTAACAGAATTATGGGTGTTTACATAAGGCAGTCTGTTCAGGGACAAAGTTGTTGATCCCTAGAGAAAGCATTGTTCCTATCCTGTCTGTATTTCAGCAGATTAGGTTTAAACTAGACCTATCATCAAAATACACTCACCAGCACACAAGCTTTACATGTCTTTTAGTTTGAATGGAATAGTCATAATAGAGCAGCCTTTTGTTATTAGTAATTATGAATACTTCTGTTGGATTCTAGCATGTCAGTGGACTAGGAACCCTTTGTTGTGTTTAAACTAATGTCTACGTTATTCTGCATTTTCTTCTTCTAATCCTTTCTCTATCCTAAAGGATTTTAGCAACATTTTACTGTCATTCTGTTATGAAACTTGTTTTCCCTTGAGCATGTGGCAATTTCATTAGGTACCTGAGGACTGGGTAAAAATCAAATGACAATATAAGCTAAGCCAAAGTAAAAAAAAAAAAAAAAAACCAAAAAACCAAAAAACTCCACCAAACCAACATTTCTACTTAGCTCAAGACAAAAATAAAAGCACATGGGAGGAGGAGGGGAAAGAAGGAGAAAAGAAGAGAAGCATTATTTTTTGCATTGTGTTTACCTCCTTGCTGGCTATTTTGTGGTGGATCTCAGAGGGTGATGTGCAGTAGCAGCAGCCAAGCAGCTCAGTCCTGTGGTGGCTCCTGAGCCCTTCTGCAGTCCTGGAGTAGCCCCTGGCCACTGACTCTGCTCTAGAACTGGCAACAGGGAATGTGACTTTCAGGGGGAAACTGGTGGTTTTGTGTGGAGACACCAACTATATCCTACAGTGATGTCTTTAACCCAACCTGCTCTACCCTTCTCCCCTCCAAAATCTTCCTTCAGGCTCAACTTGGCTTTAAAGGAGAGCATTACAGAAAGTCAAGTGAAATTGCACCGGACAGGACCTGATGACCCAGGAGACCCTCCAAATCTTCTCTCAGTGTCATCATCTCAGCTATTCCCAGTAAAAACCACATCAGAGCTGCATGTGACACACCGTCCTATAAACTTCTCTCCCTGACCATCAGGCCACCTAGGACAGCATAGCCATTTTGGTGGGACAGACTTTTCACCATTTGAGCAGGACAAATAACTCTCCCTCTCATTATTATATCAAGTCAAACAAGGGGTTCCTTCTCCTAGGACCTGTTAACGTGCTTGAGCGTTTTCTGAAAAATTACTTGGTCAGTCATGGGTGTTGTCCCACTGACCACTCCTGCCACAAACTGGTTCACATTCTTGTGTCTCTCAGAAACCCGAGCGCTTGGACACGCAGTGTTTGCATTTCCCAGAGCAGCAATCTGATCTGCACCACCATGCAGGAAGGCTGTACACTCAGGAGCAGCCTCGAGCCGCCCCGTGGAACGCCACCGCGCAATCAGAAGTTTGCGCGTACGTGGGAGTTCGGCTAATTAAGCCCAGCTCAGTGACACCAGCACACTGAGCAGCACTGCAAAGCTGGCAGCAAGAAGTGGCTTGGCAGAGGAGCCATGTGTGCTAAGCTGCATGAACAGCATTCTAATCAAAGCCAGGTTTCTACAAGTCACAAGTCTCTTGGCTTTGGCTGAAGCCTTGGGTCATTTTCTCGTTACACCCAAACCCATCTCTCAGGATATAATGCTGCTGTGATTTTTACATCCAAACACGCACACACCCTGGAGAAAATCAACATCAGTAAACAGCGACTTCAATAAAACAGGTTTTTCATACATTAATTTATGCCCACAATGCACAGATAGCACCACACTGGCCTTTGCTGGGCACAGAAAGATGGGACATAAATTGGTCGTGCAGTGTTCCAGTACAACAGCTGTGACAGATCAAAAAGGAGACTTTGAAGATGAAGACGGCTTAAATAAAACTGGCTTTAAATGAATTTTTGCCAAATTAAGCTTAATATTTTCTAAGTTTTTGAAATAAGTGAAAAGACAGCAGTAACAGTTTTTCTTTGTGTTTAAAGAATCAAATTTTCAAAGCCAAAGGGATTTAATTGGTCAATGCTTATTATCCCTAACTGAGTACTGGGCAAGTCCTTGAATTGCCTTTGCTAATTGCAGTTTAAAACTTAGGAGTAGAAATAAGATTTCTCCTCTTGTTTATAGAAATGAGTCATGTTTATGAGCAAGAAAATTAAAACAGGTCTTTCTTCATGGCAGGAGAGCTCAGATTTATTTGAAGAGGGAAACATGCCAAACCTTTGCTTTTAATTCCTCCAGGGTTATCCACCCCGAGTGCTTGCCCTGCATAACCTTTCTGAGATAAAAGCCCCTCCAAAGTTATTTACATCCCCTTGGACACGAGAGGTGCCTGCCTGCAGAGAGACACCCAGGAACAGACAGAGCAGCACTCAGGGACTAGCTGGACTCTCTGGAGCCCCCAGGGAATTTCCAGAGTTTTCTTCCCTCTGAGCACAGTTAAAGCTCTGCACTGGTCTGTAGGTCCTGACCAGCCTGGGCAGACACTAGGAGATCTCAACTTTATTACCTTCAGCACTACTGAACAATCAATTCCAGCCTCACCTGCTGCCCCTGAATGAAGGGAGGTAGCAGCACTTTCACCTTTGCTGCCTGATGAGCAGCCCCAGCCACCCCATGGCCGAGTGTGGTGTTGTGTGTCTGAGCACAGCACACACCCAGCAGGGAGGGTGGTTCCACTGCTGCCCTGGCAGCACCAGGGCCCCTGCAGCCCCCTAGGGCTGGCTTGATGCCAGGCTGCTGATCTGCAAACTCTGCAGCCACTAAAGCATCTTCCCATTTCAGCATTGCATGAAACACAAGGCAAGGGTGGCCTTGGGATTAAAAGGCCATCCAAATCCCAATGATCCTCCTATTTCTTTGGCAAGGCTGATCCACAGCTGGCCTGTGCCTACAGCACACCAGACAGACAGACAGACAGACACGAGGCTCAGCTCATTCCTTGGGCACCTGCCCCAGGGTGTGAAACAGACACATCCAACATCAGCAGAGCTGTTCTGCACAGGGCAAGGAATCTCCCCATTTCCCTCTTACACGTGTGCTCCAATAATTAATGAGCCTCATACAGTCACAGCTGCTCCTCCAAGAGACAGAAAACTCAAGACCACTCACTTATCATATACACTGTGCAGTGTTTTCAAGGCAGAAACCACATCTGGCCAGAGGAGTTAAAGCCTTTCTCCCAGCAAATCTCTGGGGGTTTAGCCATACCTTATAAAGCTCTGTGATGCCAGGATACTGCTGAAAACGTGTCTCTGCTTGCAGCCACAACAGCCAGGTGCCAGCAGCCTCCTCCCTGCAGGACCAATGAAGCACAGGAGGGCTGCAGTGAATCCCCACCACCAGGACTGAGCCTGCTCTTGGGAAAGCAGCTCTGTGCTCAAAGGTTTAGATACCAACAAGGACCACTTACTCGAATACAGAAACCTGGGCACATTTTTGTATAAATGTTTCTACTAAGGTATCTTAACTTATCTGAGAACTATTGTGCTGTTGCACCAGTATTTGTTTCTTTCCCTCCTGTTCCCTTCTTTGGTTTAATATCTTGGGATGTCTTCTCCCCATTTGATATTTTTCTTTCATAGAGAAGGCACAGAGAGGGTAAGAAAACAGCCTCACAGAACCAGCATCCAATCAGTCCCTCCCCCCAAAAAAAAAAAAATCATAGGTTTAGAGCACTTCAGAAAAGCCAGCTTCTTAAAAACTGCCATTTAACCCAACAACTCTCACATGAGAACAATAAACAGGAGAGGAAGAAGCACAATTTTCACCCTACCCTGAATCTGCACGAAGTCCAACCTCCACGCAGACCAGGATTCAGTGGAGCAATGAATTTAACATGTGAGGGAATCCCTTCACCCAGGAGAGCTGTCCCTGCCCTGCACCCCAGGTACCCAGGGCACACAGCTGAGCCTCCTCTGCTAAAGAGCAGCACTTGAACCCTTCCCTGCAGCCCCAATGAAGGGAATGACACTGATGGCTCTTGATGAAATCTTGTGCAGGCCAGAACTATCGACTTCACAGCTGAAACAAATTCATTTTCCAAACAGAAACAGGTGTCAGACTTTGCTCCTCCCCTGCACAGTGACCATACTGCATGCCAGTCTGAGTTCCCCTTTTGATTTCTAATTTCTTCTTCTCTGGGATTTCATCAGCTGGCAATAAAACAGTCTCCAGAGGTCCCTGAGCCACTCTGAGCTCAGTGGATCTGCAGCACACAGAACAGAGACAGCAGATGGTGATAGTTCAAATTACAGAGACACTCAAAGGACAATGTCCCAAAGGTCCCCTGATTTGTTTCACCCCACAGGGAGGAGCAGGGGCATGTGAACTGGATTGTTTGGGTAATTTCAGAAGTATTACTCCACGTGCCAGAGGAAAATGTCACCCTGACAGCCAGAGTATTGCCACTTGTATTAATCACAATTATTATTTGCATTAATCACAAAAGCCAGGTGGCAGAGGAAGAGGGGACAGGGATGGGTGTGGAATGGACCATGCTCTTTGTTCAGGTTAACATGCAGGCTGGAAGATTTGACAAAGGAGATTTCTCCATGAATGTGTATTCTCCATCTTCTGTGAAAGCATTTTGGCCCCTCAGCCTCAGTGTTTCCCACAGACATGTTCCGTTCCAACCTCTGGCCTGAATCTCCTCTAAGAACCATGCCTCATTCTGCACCACACCCCTGGACATGGGAGGAATTCCCTGGGTTGCAGTGGTTTTACTGAAAAGACAAAGAGGCCCATGTGGAATTACAGAAAAAGGATTCTGTAACAACAACATTCTTACAGAAACATGGGGCCCAGCCTGCAGCCCGCTGTAGCTTTGGGGAATCAGGGGCCACTTGGTAAACTGGCAAAGTTCAATGGCCAGTCAGAGCAGAGAAGAAATCAGACATTTTAGCCTCAAAAACCAGCCTGTGCTTGTGTGTTTATCCACAGGCATTAAGGAGGGGGTCTAGTGCCCCATCAGTGCCACCAGCTGCCACACAGTCACTTCATGTGGCCCCAAGACACCTTCTCTATCCCACCAGGACAGAGCTGCTCCTGCCACGGGCACATTCCAGCTCTGAGCCTGGGCTCTGCTTTGCCCTGCAAGCTCCTGCAGGCCATCTGACAGGGGTTTGTGCCCTTGTAAATGAATAAAAAATGAATCTGCAGCCTTCCCCCCTTGGACTGGGGAGAGCAAGCTACACCTCTGCTCAGCACACGCCCTCCCTGGGCTGCAGCCCCTGTCCTCGCTCTGGATCTGCTCCCTGAGGAAGCCAAGTGCTGTAAATGTATTTTAAAAACAGCAAGGCGTGTAAATGCTGCAAGAAATGATTACTGTCTCTCAGTGATCGAGAAGAAATATGTCCTTTCATAAATGTGAACCATCTGACCCTCAAAAAAAGAAAAAACCAAAAGAAAATGAGGGCAAAAAAGTGCTCTTGCTTAGAGTTGGTTTTATCCTGACTGTGCCACAGAGACCTGGCCCATCGGGGTGCTGCTGAGGGTCACAGCCTGCTGACCTCACTTAGAGATGGAAGATGTGGATGAACCCACAACAGCTGGAATTGCATGGGCTTAAATACTGTAGCCAGGTGGGCAACAATCCCAGAGACTCCCTATATGTAGTCACATCCATGAGAATGATTACTTTAATTAATTTCTGGGTCATTACAGGGATCAATTCTGGTGTTGTGGCCCATTAAGCAATTTGGTTTGTCCCAAAGCACTTGGTCATTATTAGCTCAGAGCCAATAAGCCACAGCACACAGCCATAATCAATAGATGAAAAAGAATTTTGGAGGAAAAGAAAGAAAAAGCATGGATTTTGATCTTGCTTAAATCAATAATCTCCCAGAAATTGGTGGAATTCCCTGATGTAAAATCAATGTGAGCAAGTTCAAAATTGAGTTGTTTTGCTTTGTCAAGAAGATAAAATGGAGAGCTTGGGCTGTGCCTTTAAAGAGAGACATTTATAGATTAGATTTTATTTGCAATATCTTCCTCTCCAGAGATTTTCTCCTATTTATAACCTTGAAATATCTGTGTTTGGAGTGAGGAGAGGGGGATAGAGAATAGAGGGATTTTGCACATCTGCCTGAAAAGAGCCTTTGATAGCACTTCAGGCCACTCATCATTCACAAACATATTTACCCTCTGTCCTCACCTAAGACAGGGAAACTGATGCTCCATTTGAAACCAGAATTTTCACTGGGACACACCACTGAAGGTGTCTGACCTCGATTCCCATGGTTTTAGCCTGGCCCAAATGTCACCTTTGGGGGTGTGAATGCATTCAGGTGGGCAGCCCCATTGTCCCACTGCCCTTTGGCCCATGGATTTTGTGCAATTATCAGTGCAGGGGCACTTCTGAGAGCCATCAGCATCACACTGTCTCTCTCTGGGCTGTGACACTCCAGAGGGATAAATCCCAGTGTGACAGAGCTGCTGGCAGACTTTAGGGACCCCTTGAGAGAAAAGCTCTTTCAGGACACCTAGATGGATCAAGTCCATGAAGCAGGCATTTCCAAACCAGAGACTAGCACATGTACATAAATAAAACAAGCTTTTTTGCTAGTCATCCTTTGAAAAAGTTCCAAGATGGTTTTTGATTACTCAGTGGCAAATATTGAAGTGCATTTCACACAGGACTCCAAAATGTAGAAATACACACAGCAGGTGAATGCAGGATCTGCTCAGCCTATGCACAAGCAGAAGAGGATTCCCTTACACCTGCAAGTGGGTGAGTTACAGAAACCTTTTCTTCCAAGTCCAAGCACAACAGGGGACTGGAGAACCCGGGTGTCACCCCCAGAGTCTGAACTTGTGTTTCTCCACTCAGCCAAGGAAGGCACGAGTGAGTGATCTGCTCTCACACTCCTGAATGCAATAAAACCCCTGAGTGCTACAAAGTGGTGATGTGCACGTTGATGGCACCATCTGCCACTGCTTAACATTTCAGAGGAAGGTTTTGGTGGAAGAATAAGTTGTTGTGCTGACTTACAGGCTCTGAGAGCTCTGTGTACTGCTGAGCCCCCGTGTCTGTGCAGCTGTCAGAGCCTGGGATCTTCAAAGGCTTTGGGCAGGGGTTACTGAGGGATTACCCTCAGCATGAACCTCTGGGCATTCCATTATTTGACAGTAATTGCCTGTTTCTAGCTGCTACAGCATTTCCTGCACACAAGGATCCTCACTTCTCAGCTGAGGCTTTGCTCATTTACTGAGTAGCTCTTGGGGTACTCAAAGAGCTGCAGCTTCAATGCTTTGTTCCTCCTGCAGTGACTTGTTAAACTCCTCCTTCTCCTGTGAGAAAGTTACAGCTCCAACAGAATCTGTCATCACTGATAACTGCCCATGGTGCTCCTCCGAGCCTCCCTGAAAACCCCAGCCAGAAAAAGCCATCTCCTTTGGCTATCAACTGCTCCATGTACATACAATGGCAGCCCAGAAGATGGAAACACTAAAAAAGGGAGGTTTTTTTGTTGTAAAATATCACATCTGTGCCTGCAGCAGTTCCCTTTGGAAGCCCTCAGAAGCCCCAAGTGTTCCATAACAGCACAAGCCAAATGCTCAGCAAGGGAATTGACAGTGTGGCTCTGAACCCACCTCCTCAGCCAAATCTTGGCTTAGAGGGGAAATATGTGAAAAAAAGATGCAAATAGCATAGAATAGATGCAGATAGCAACTTCACACCCATCCTGCCCACCCAGCTGAGTATGTGCCCCTGTCCCTGTTTCAACTCTTCTCAGTTCATGGTTGCTTTTTAATGAGTGCTGACTGTTAGGATGGGAAGCACTGTCAGCATGGAATAAAGGGCATGATTAAGAGCACAGATTTTTTTTCCAAATTATCTGTAAAAAACACTGGAGCATCGTTACAACCCTCCAAGGGCTTGGGACAATTCAATCTCCCACACCATGGCCAGGCTGTTTTGCTGCAGCTACCCAAAGGGTGACGGGGACAGCCAGATGTGATGGCAAATTCTGCTCTGTAGACACTCAGGGTGGGGCTCTTTGCCTCCAGCTTTCCCCATCTGAGATGGAGAATATTGCTGCTGTGGATTTCATGCAGCCAAGGGTGCAACAGAAAGGTGGAACGTGTCCTGCTTTGAAGAGCAGACAAAGTTTGGGCATGGGCACACTCAGGACTCTCTGTCAGATATTCCCAAGTGCCAAGCAGGGCATGAACCCAAACTCTGCCCTGAAGCAGAGCAGCAGTTCTGTGGCCTTGCAGAGACATCTGTGACTGATGTAACACATACCTGCACTTTCCAATAGACCTGTGAATTGGTATTGTGTATGTTTAAGTGTTTTGCTTGTTCTCCTTCCCTCCAAGAGAATAATTATGGCCTTACCTTCTCTTACCTTCTCTCATTCATTAAATCAAAGCTCGCTCTCCACAGTGGAGAGCACTCCCCACTGGATACACTCACTCTTGTGCTGAGACCTTGTCAGCTCAGTCACAGCCTAAAGCAACATTTTCTGGCTGGCTTTATGAGCTCTTCCATACAAAGGGATTATAATGGAAATTGCAATTTTTCCACTGCTCTGAGAACCTGCCTACCCTGGTGGGACTGTCAGTACTCACCAGCCTCTCACACATGCCCTGGGGCAGTGTGCAGTGACCACTGCCCTGTCTGACAGCCAAACCTCACACTCAGTACAGCTGTGTGCTATGCTGCTCCACTGCTTTGTTTGTATAGAAGAATAATTAATTCACAGTGACTGACATTGTTTTATTTCCAGCCCATCACTGACATCTTGTCTGAGTTACATCATATCCCTCAAATTGCCTATCTTTTTTGGCTGCTGGTGCTCTTTATTCCCTCTTCTTTAGTATGATACTCATTATAATCTACTCTCTTATACTAAGGCCAAGACTCCTGCTGTGTTTCCAGGTAATGTATTCTTTTACTGAGTGATTCATTGGGGAGGGAGGAAAGAGAGAAGGAAAAGCCTTGAGATGAAAAATATCCAAGTTTCATGATTTCTGAGTCTCTGAAACAGTTCCAAAATTCCTTGGTGTTCTGGAGGCCTTTCCCTGCACTATGGAAGCACTGAGCTTTTGTATTGTTTGCTTTATTTTGCAATATTTTATGATTCTCATATATCCTGAATTGTGTTGATTTGTGACTAGTTTTTCATCATTGCCCCAGGAGGAAATTTCTCTGGAAACACGAGCAAGAAACAACGCCCTGAAGTGAGACACTGCAAAGGAGCAGCTGCCATCAGACGATGGATTCTGTTATTCACCCCGTCCTTGTAGGGTACTGCACCATCTGATCACCTCCAAAAATGATAAAGGGAAAGCAGAAACATCCTTCTCCCCCTCCTAACCCTTCCCATTTACCTCCTGCAGGCTGTTACACGGTGAGGAAGAGCCAAAGTCTTCTCCAGCCTGGGAAGTAGGTTCTGTGATTAAAGGGGTTACCATGAAAGCAAGACATGTCAGCTCAATTCCATCCTTTGACATATGTTTTCTGGATAAAAACCTGCCTAGTACAGAGCATCTGAAGTCCCTTGAATAGTAGTGAAACCAATAGAAATTATATATTTAAATCTTGTTAGGGAACTAGTCTCCAGTCTGTCTCAGCTGCAGTCTGTGCAGTGAGGATATTAGCATCTCCCCAGCTCCCAGGCAGTAATTGATCCACCTAGATATAGAAACACTCAGATTCTGAGGCCATGGGAGCTGTTGAAATATCTAAGAATGATGACTCCATCTCCTTGCTCTGCGGTTATTCTTGATTTACAGAAATATAAATGAGACCAATTTCTCACCATTCATATTTGAGAGCACCTCCACAAAAACAGTGATTTCGTTGAGCACTAGAATTCAGGGACCTAATTTCCTGTGGATTTGCATCTGTATGCTAGGAGTCCCTCTGGATCCTCTAATAAGCCCTGAATTCATGATGCAGCCATTCTCTTAACTGGGCACTAATAGGATTTCTCTTCTTTGCCCAGATGCCTGCACTCCTGAAATGTGTTGAGCTTATTCTCCCTACCTGTCTGTCTAAGCAGCCACCAAGGCTCATTTCCACTAAGAAACTGCCTCCACTAATTTAAAACATTCATATCCTCAGCTGCTCTAGCAGAAAGGGTATAAAGCCTAATACAATTAGTTTCAAGCCAGCTTTACTTGCATTGGAAAAAAAAAAATCACACTGCTTTCAGTTTTGATATCCCAAAGGGCTTTCATCATTTCAAATTCTGTTTGTATATCCCTGCAACTACACTGACATCAAGTCAGCATAAGTTAAGTGAGAATCAGTTAATGGAAATTTAATCTATATCATTTAAATTTTGTTTATCAAAATCTTGGCCTCACTCCAGCAGAAGGGGTAGATGCTGAGTGTTCTCCCTAGAGCTGGCAGAGCTACTCCCCACGTGCTCATGTGACTAAAAGCAAATCTGCAAATCCATCTAGATCTAGGGAAACTGGGTAAAAGCCTGGTGTCAACACTGTGGTTGAATCCATAGGGCAAAATTTCCACCCTGACTTTCCTCTGGAGCAAGAAACAATGATTCCATCAGCTCAGAGGGCTCTCCTCATGACCCACATCATTCCACAAAGGAAAATGAAACCAGCAAAAGCTAATTTTCTTGGAATTGGCTTGGCTGGGTTTAGAAAGGCTTTTAATAAAGAAGCACCAACTTCCAAACCTGCACACAAGCCCACTCCTGAACAACAAGTGTCTGGTGCACTCTGACTTTTTTACCCATTCCTTACTTCAAAAGCAAATGGGCCTTTTTTGGAGAGTGTGTGGAGTAATGTCTTTTGGACAGCTTTCACATTAGGTGTCATTTTATGAAGCTGAGTTTCTTATTCTTGGCTACTCACACTGAAGCTGCAGCTCTTATGAGCACATTTTAATGCAGCAATTTATATCCAGAACAAAGAACCTATGGTTATCCCATCATCAGAAATCCTTATGAGCTCAATTTTTTGCTGTTTCCATTGTGTGGGATTATGGCTTCCATAGAAAAATTAAACAAAGTCTTTTCTTTTCTTTTCTTTTCTTTCCCCTTTTCTTTTCCTCTTTTCTTTTCTTTTATTTTCTTTTCTTTTTCTCTTTTCCCTTATTTTATTTTCTTTTTTTCTTTTCTTTCCCTTTTTTCTTTTTCTCTTTTCTTTCTCCTTTTCTTTCTCCTTTCCTTTCTTTTCCTTTCCTTTCCTTTCCTTTCCTTTCCTTTCCTTTCCTTTCCTTTCCTTTCCTTTCCTTTCTTTTCTTTTCTTTTTTTTTTTTTTTTTTTTTTTT
>VWZV01011160.1:188206-212113 GCA_013397155.1 Irena cyanogastra
TCCTTTCCTTTCCTTTTCCTTCCTTTTTTTCTTTTTTTTTTTTCTTTTTTTTCCTCACACAATTTATTTTTGGAATAGCAAATCTTTATGTTTTGAGGCATGGGGTTTTTTTCAGACCAACAAGCATTAGTTGTGTGTTATAAGTTGGAATGGAGCGTGGCTTTTCCCACAGATGTGCTGACCTGCTGGCCAGATGTGTACTTTGGCACACTGAGTGCTGGTTCTCTCATGTAAAGACCCACAGATCAGACACTTTGGGTCTGATCCCTGTTATCTAGTGAGACAAAAATCTTGCAATATCAAAAAGTACCAGATAAGGGTTCCTTACCTCTGTGCCTTTTTTCAAAGCATTGAGAAAACCCTTTAAACTCTAAATTATTTATATGAAAGCACTGAAGTGCCTATTAAAGATGCTCAAGTAGGGAAATTTTCTCTAGTGTGAGGTAGCCAAAGAAGAATAATCTGGTTCCTCTCACCAATACTCAGAGATGTGCTCCTTACTCACAAGGAAATGACACTTCAATGTTGTTCTCTTTGCCAGAATATATTTGTGTTTATCAAGGCAATACGAGCTTGTAACTCCCAAGGCAAATATTTTTTTTTTCCAATTAAAACTGCAAAAAGGCACCATCTCCCCCGCCTTCAGAAACTGTATTTTCTTGAGAAAAAGCATCTTGATGGAAAATTCCAGCTCAGCTCTTCTTAGCTCACAGGAGCTGAAAGAGCAGCGTGAATTCTGTCCTGGTGGGTGACAGCATCCCTCGAGGGCAGAACCTCTCTCTGCAGCTTCCCTGCACTGAGCTACACCAGCCCCTGGGGACTGCACACCAGCACACAGCTCCAGGTGTCACCTCTTTGCAGAATCAAGGCCTCACCTGGTATTTCTGGGCTTTCATTTACATAAGTGTCTGTGAAAGAACATAATCTAAGTATTTTGTTCCATTTAGGCCCATAACCTCAATGGAGGAAAGAGGAGCAGAGAGAATTTATGCCAAGATAGAAAAGGAGGTGGTTTTACAAATGTCTCTGCCAATCAACTTAAGTTTGTTTGTCTTTTTGTTGCCTTCTGTACTCTAATTCCTTTGCACAGCAAACTCCTTGGGCAACACCTTCAGATTTTAAGTATTTGGGTGTAGTGAGCACTCTGAATTTTTACAGGGTGTTCCACCTCTTTCCTGGATTCTTGCCATGGCTTTGCAAGTTTAAAGAGATGAGAGTGGGCCTGGGAGTAAATCCAGATAGATATTTGACATCAGATAATGCTGGAGAGATTTTACCCTGAGCCTACACTCTTCACTGATTCTGCTCAGGAAAGAGAGAATTTGCTGTGTCCATGGGGAGAAAATGCATGTACAGAAAGCTGGAGGGCAGAGAAAGATTCCTGAACTCCACCCATAACCCATTTCAAGAGAAATACCACTCCAGCTCTTAAAAAAAAACCTAACCAAACTACTCAAAGCTATCACAGATCCTCAGGTCTATTTTCCAGAGTAAGTTTGCTTTGGCTGCTTTGAAATCCCAGGGCTTGCTTTCCTCACTGTGCCTCTCTGTTAATCCTTTAGTCACTTAAACTGAGACAGGGTTTGCAAGAAGCTTCCTGAATGATGCCACCTAGAAAAATCCACATGCTGTCTTGGAGCAGTTCATTGAGAATTTGTCCATCAGTGATAGCAGAAATAGACACTCAAAATATTCAATCCCTGTGACCCTGCAGGAGAGAGCAATGGATCTTGAGTATTTGTATTTATGAGGAAATGAAAATGGAGAAAAGCTGGGCTTTTGGCTTCTGTCCACTACTTTCCTCCACTTTAAGTGTCTGCCCAGGCTTTGCTGTACCTCTGCATATTGTGTTAGCCTGGACTTAGGGAGCTCTGTTTTCAGCATTAACCTACAGAGGAATTACTGCATGCCCTGGTGTGCTGTGTATCACACAAACCCTCACAGGCTGCCATGGCAATAGGCTGGACACCAGCACTCATTTTTAAATGCTCTGGGGACTGGACTGGTACTTTCAGGGAGACTAAATAAGTTGTCCCAAACAAAGTTACTTAGAGCTCAATATAATTGCATTTTTCCCTGCAGAGGTGGCAGCACGAGACTAAACTGTGTTCTGGCCTTCACATCCAGTAACATCCACTTCTCTGCAAAAAACAAAGTCAGCGTCAGTGGTTATCCTCATTTAGGATTATAAAATACGTTCAGGGTCCTGTGCAAGGTGATTAATGTCTTCAGCTGGCAGTGAGGCAAATGAGAGTTGGAGATGCTCAGGTTTTCCCTGTAGTTAAATGGATTTCTGCCTGGACACGGCCTCTGGGCTGTAATCCCCATTCCTGGGGGACACCAGTGCCTGGGGCTGCTGTGCCATGAAGGAAAAGCTCCTGAGAAGAGCCAGAGTGCACCAGAGCAGCTCAGGATAGCTGTTCCCAGCAGTGCTCACCAAAAGATGCTCAGTGAGAAGCTGAAAATTAGGATCTGCACAGACCCACCCTTCTCAGGCACACATTTCCTGCCTTCCAGAGCTCTGTTTCTGCTCTGTGAAGGTGGTGATGTTCCCTCAGATTTCCAGCTGTGGGACAATGGCATCTCCTGCAGACAAAGGGTGACACTGGCCTTGGTCAGAGCTGTCTCTCCACCCTGCACTGCCTTTTGGATCTTGTCCCACACACTCTGAAGTGTGTCCCCAGCACCAGCAGCACAGACAAATAGCATTTCCAGCCTTCCAAGAGAAAGGGAATGAAGGACAAAAATGTCCCTTCATTTTTCTTTTGCATGCTGGGCCTTACTGCAGATTTATTAATGTCTGGGCACAATCATTAGCATTCTTTAAAAAGTCTAACTCTCCAGCCAAAGCTAAAATTAATTTGATAAATTCTCCTTGACTCTCAGTTATTAGGTGAGTGCAGAAAATGTTCATAAACATGAAGGACCTTGACATTGCATTCTGAAAATTGCCCTCATAATAAATTAAAGATTACTAATATAATTTCTCATTGCACATTTTGCCCTGCTCCTTCTACCAAAGAAGGTTTATGTATATATTTCAAGCTCCCTCACTTTGTCACAGTTGCAAGAACTTTTATGTGGCTGAGCTGTGTGTTTTGAAATCTTATCTTTGCCAAATAGTTCTAACAGCAAATGTGAAATAACAACGTGAGCAGTACTGCTCAGCATCACTTCAAGACTTCACAGTGTGCTACAGTTTGGTTCAGATGTTCACAAAGATATTCTAATTAAAAATCCCAGTGGATCTGCTTTCTAAGGAAACTACCATTTACATGATAATGTTTTATGTCTCAGCAAGAAACTGCAAATAGGCACTGAAAAGAGAAAGAAAAAATGTCAGTGCTGCAAGGACATTTATATATGAAAACTGGGTCAGAAATAATTTACAAAGATTACAACTATTATAAATACTGTGTTTTCAGCTGGAAAATTTGGTTTATCAAACTGCTTTTTAATTTTGATGATCTGATTGGAAATCTGACATGGTGACCTGAGGATGACATCCTTCAGTCCTTCCCCTTCCATGCAAATGGGAAGAGAATTCAGCACCATGAGAGTGGTGTGAGTTTGTCTTAACAAGAAATGGGAGTTGTTGTCCAACATGAGACAGATCTGAGGGGTGAAAAAAGCAGTATCCTGCTGGGCACAGGTATGAGATGTTGTCACCAATGTCATCCTGAGAGGTATTTTCCTGAATTTAAAACTGCAGAACCAAACTGAGCTGTGTAGCCACGTGCATCTTACTAGATTATGCCAAAATCTCTAAAAGTGGCATTTTTTGTCTCTCTCTATATATATTATCCTTGGTGATAGCATGCATGTGTCTCAATTGTAAGATAATTTTACATACATTATTTTGCCTTTTTATAAATACTTACATTGTGCTGTTCCTTTTGTATCAGTAACACAGTCTCTGTCTCACTGTTGATCACACTTCCACTGCTTGTAAATCTGTAAAACATTTTCACACACCAGGTGAAAGTGATAAAATGCCTCTTTTGCTGGTGTGGAGCACATTAATTCAAGATTTTTTTCAGATTTTAACAGCTACTAGATATCCATTTTTCTGTAGAGAAATGAAACATTTTGCTTTCTCTGACAGTGCTCAGTATCAATGCCACCCTTAATTACCACAAACCATCTGAGATCTACTGGCTTAGGTGGAGATTCACCATTCTAAACACAGAAGACCTGCTCTCTAACATGCTGTAAAAATCAAGATTTCCTAGAAATGCAGCACGACAAACTTAAAAGCTAAAGAGGGAAAATCTTTCACTGCCTTTTTTACTGCACAGGCCATGCAGAGGGATCCCAAATAATCACAGTCTTCATGTGACTGACAAAGACACTCCAGTAAAAGGCTTAAACTTTCAACTTGGACATCTACCATACAGTTTCATCACATTTTCAATGTTTTTTCCACAGTATGAGGGCTCATACTATGATGGTTTTGTCTTGGGCCATTTCAGCACAAGCACTCTAAAACAAAATTGAAAAATGTATATTGACAGAAGTTCAACATATATAATATATATGAGAAAATTATTCTTTCTCCAGCCTCTGCAGTCTTCAAAGGGCCTGAATTAGTTTAGTTCAAGTTGCCAGGAATACTTTTTCAGCCTCACAGACAGCCTGTGCAAAGCAGGTGAAGTTTTGAGTGATGGCAGCAGGGGATTGGGACAAAAGTTATTAAACAACCTCTGTGCTGGTGCTCCCACTGGGACTCCCCAGCCAGCTGCACTGGAATGAGACCCCAAACCCCACATCTCCCTTGCTCCAGCAGTTCTTTGAAACCTGCAGAACTTAGAAAGCAAATAGAAAAAATTAGTCTGGTGACGTGTTGTGTGATTAATTGTTCTGTCATCGTGATTACAGGGCTCTCCTCTCAGGTAACACTAATTAGGATTTTCATTCTTCTGCACAAATTTGTGATACCACAGCAAATTCACTGCAATAGCACTGGAGAGGCCGCACACAAAGCCCCTCTCTACCATCACCAACCAAGCCTTAAAATCCATAATCAATTTCATGGTTTATTGAAATAAGGCACGGCCTCAGTTTATGCAGTGTTGAAAGCCCAGAGGAGCTGCAGAGGAGCCCTAAGGAGACTGGGATGGGTCTGGAGAGGTCTGGAGAGCACAGGGAGTTAAACTGGTTACCCCAGTCCTGTGCATCTGGCTACTAATGCAGGAATACAAGAAGGGAGGAGGATGAAGCAAAGCATGGGAAAGCACAGGGGAGAAAATAAAAACTAAACCAGACTAGAACTGCTTAGTAAACATAATTTTTTCTCTCCCTGGGAAAACCCTGTTTTTCTGGATGTATTCTGCATCATAATGGCACATGGAACAAATTAACTTGCAGTGATGACCTACATTAGGATCAGAAAAAGACTGTTCTAAAACAAAGTTGTGAGTGGATGTTGTCAAAGCACTGAGCTGTGTTTTCTTACAGCCTTTAGGATGATCCCCTGCAGCAAAAGGCTTCAATGTATTCAACAGCAAAGCACGTCTCTTAATAGCTTTCAACTATTTAAGTCCTCAAATCCCTGGGAAGCATGGCTATCCCTCAGTCATTAGCCTCATTTGATCTAAGGACAAGCACAAACTAGAGCAAAAACCAGGAACTGCAGGAGTGGAAACAGCATTTCCCAGAACCATTCAGTAGGTGTGAAATATTTGGAGTCCCCAGCCCAACCACATCAAACCAGTGAGATGTATATGTGCTTGGCACAGCTCTACTTGCTTTGAAACTGCTTTAGCCCTTTTGGATCCTACCCAAGCTGAGGGAAAGACTCTTCTGCAGAAGAGGCAAGGCAATGTGTGTTTGTTCAAGCACCTCTTAATGAGCAAAGCACACAGAATTTGCTGGCAGAAGGGCCAGATCCTGCCTTTGAAACCATATTTTTTGTGACTTAGAGAAGGCAGAGATGGGTTTCAACCAGGATCTTGAGCTCCAAGCCCACAAGCAAGCACAGAATCTTGCCCTTCCCTCTGGCTGGTTTTAGTCTCTCCATTTTCAGCAGTCTGGCTCCTGCCTTCGCTCACATTCCCTGCGTCCCAAATAATTCAGGCTACACCCTGTATGTGGAAACAAGCTTCTTGTGAAAGGCTTTGCACAAAAAAAACTCCCCTGACAAAAAGCTCCAGTGTGCTCTCCCTGCCACTCCACTCTCCAGGGCTGTGGAAGCCCAGACTGACCCACGAACCAGCCTTGCCAGTGAACTCAAATATCGAGTTGCAGTTGGGAGCCTGTAGTTGACGAGGCATGACACAGGCAGGCATGACAAGGCTGACAAGGCTGAAGGAGTGCCACCAAATGTCACCAGACAACATCAACCCCCTTGGGGGCTGGAGCTTTCCTGGGGAAGGCTGCCAAGGAGGCAAGAGAGCACCACGGTGGCAAGTGGCCTCAGAGAGTGCAAGAGAGCCAGAGCTGTCGTGGATAAATCTCTGAGGGGTGTGGAAAACAGCTCATGGAAGCGAGGGAAGCAGCAGGGAGAGAACTCTGGAGGCAAATGCTGGAGCATCACCGAACCATATGCAACCCTGCAAAGATAATGGCCCTAAATTACCCCTCACTAGCCTTGCTTCATTAAGAACTTGATAGAGCTCTACTGGTGGCACTGGAAGCCTGCTCAGGGAGCCAGGAGGACTCTGGATCAGGCCCTAGGACTGGAAAATATATTAGGTCATGACGTGCTGTTCCATATTTTATAAGGGAACAGCTATCAATGTCTGCTCCACCCGGAGAACACACAAAAACCAGCTGGAAGCACAAACAGCTGTGCACACCCCAGCCTCTCTTCAGCTGCAGCTCCTTTCAGATGCTCCAAACTCATGTTAGAAAGACATTTCCAGATCTCCCTGTCTCCAAAAGCTCTAAAAGGACTCTTAAAACACTGAGAAAACAATTATGTTTGGTGACATATGTGAGTAGAGATAATTGTAGCATAAATAAGATATGCTTGACATTATTGTCAGTTATTTCAGCTAACCTCTGGGTATGCAAAATGGGGAGGATGAGAGATATGTTTGCAGGCAGCTTTTAACAAGTGCTTCTGATATCACAACTTTTCAGTCAAGAGTTTGGCATTTGTTAGCCAGATTTAAAGTGATTCTGTGAATGCAGCCCAAATCAGAGCTTGTGCATGAGATTCTTCCCAGAACAACAGGCAGCAGGGATATGTAGTGATTGGAGATACTGCTAATGAGACTACTACTTATTCCTGAGACAGAGATTTGTAAACCTGTTCTAAATTACCAGATTCTTTGGCAAAATTCTTCACTCTCACCCACAAATTTGGTTTTGATCACACGTTCTGTGCCATAGATCCATTTGCAATTCTACCACGGTGTCACTGGCACTTCCAAGAAGGAAGAGAATCTGTAGATGGATGGTTCCATGGTGAATCTGGACAACTTTGCATTCAATTTATTTAATTTATTAGATGGTTCTTCTGGCATGATTTTCCTCCTCCTTTAACCATACAAACTAGAATATGTGTTTCATTTAACTGTCTTCTTGATAAGTGAATCTAAACACCCAACAACTGATGAGAAGATTGGTTTGCTTTTCTGGCATTATACCCCCAGCTTCCTGAGAGTAACAGATGGGTATTTAATTGTTATAAGGACTTCTATTTATTTTCCTAGAGATAAATGATAAAAAAAGAATGCTGTACTTCACAGAGTGCCCTTAAAATATAATGTCTCTGAGTGGAAAGCTTGCCCAGAGTTTTCCATAACACACCAAATTAAATAGAAGCTGTGTTTGAAAGAGCCCCAGCGTGCCTGAGGCTGTTTTTAGTGCTGCTCTCATGGAAACGTCACAGCACAAGTCTCCACTGCAGCCCACACAAGGCCAGCATTGGTCCCCAGGAATGCAGTCATGGCTTGTGCTGCTGGAGAAATGGATGTGAGCCTGCATGGATCATTGGGAGATCCCTGCTGCTGAGCTCTCTGGAGCAATGCTAGCCCCAGCACAGGACAGACTGGAGGGATTCACTGCCTCTGGCTAGGGCAGAACTGCAGAAACCTTCACTCCAGAGGAGACTTCTGGAGACTGGTGGCTGCTAAAGCTCTCACGTATCTGTCCTGAAGTTTCAGGTGCAGTGCTTCTACCATCTGATTTTATCCCCAAAGAAGAAGCAGAACTGAAACAATCACTCAGTGATGGCAGAAAAGCCCAAAGGTGATAACATCTGCCAATTTAACGTGGCCATGACGTAGAGGAATTGCTGTGATGACAGTTCCCCCTCCCAACACTTCCTAGGAAAGCTGTTGCCTCTGGAGAGGAAGGGCACAGAGAACAGCAGTGACATTAAGTGTCTGAGCCACAAAGACCGAGCCTGCTGAAATTAGTTTTAATAAATATGCAAACATGGAGGAGATTCCTGCAAAGTGGACGAAAGCTCATGTGGTGCCAAGAGTCAAGTGGAGCTCAAGTGTGAGCCAGCTGGCCAGCATCAATGCCAGCCGAGGCAAAGCTGATAAAAACACCAATTAATAAAGATAATTAATTAAAATTATCTAGTATAAAAATATAATTAACGCCTGTAATCGTGGCTTACGGTAAACAGGCCTCGTCAGATAAATCTGATGTCACTCTCTGATGAGATTACAAATTTGCTTGATAAAGACAACCACAGAGATGCAACACACAGAGTTTGGGGAGTCACAGGACTCAGCAGAACCCAACAAGCTGGTTACAAAACCATTATGGAACATCTGTAAAGAAAGGCTGTTTGTACCATGGCAGGGCTGCAAGGCACCCAGAGCCAGTGGCTGCAAAGCCCCAGCAATCTGACAGGCAGGATCAGCATCAGGAGATAAGGGGTTAATCATGGAGATCAACATGCATTATTGATCAGTTTTGGGCCCTGGAAACAAGGTATAATTCAACCAAATCCAAAGTTCCACAGCCAGGGATGTAGGTTGTCATGCAGGCAGCAAGGAGGACTACAGCAAGCAGAGGGCTGGGAGAGAGTTAAGCAACTGAATGTGAGCCCTCATTCTAGAAAAGAGGGGAAAAAAAAAGGCAAATAAGCAAATTTGACCTTTGGATATTCTAAAAGAAGAGAATTGGGGGTGGATTCTTACCTCTGCACACAGCACCAGCAAAACTTGTCCTGTTTTAGCACTTGCATTTTTTAAGGCTGCTGAAAACTTGAATAAGGAATGAGTCTAAAGTAATTTAGTAAAATGTCATATACTTTTTATGGAATTCAATCAATCTGGTTAAGCAGCAAAACAATGGAAAGGTGATTGCAGTGTGTTTATACACACAAAAGGAGAAAAAACTGGAGGACCCTTCCATCTAAAGCAGCAAAGCATGACAAGAAGCAAGGTCTGAAATATGCATTCAATTTTGAGGGAGCAATCATAGCACATTTTAATTGGGAAGTTATAAACTGCTCATAGAAAATACAGGGGAGATAGTGGGTTCTGCAAGTCACAGTCTATACAAGTCAAAACCAGACACTATTTGCATTTCTGGAAAAAAAAACAGTTAACAAAATATAAGTTTTCAGGCTAAATATAGGGGTAAGTGGCCTTCATTAAACAAAATGCCAGGGTAAATGATCTAAAGGTCTTTTCTGGCCTTAAGCCAAATGAATCTGAAGTAACAGAGACTGCCTTTTCTTTTAAAAAAATCACAGGATGACTTCTGGTTTCCAGCCAGTTGAGAACATGCTCTAAATTTTTCAGAGTTTTGACTGTTTTTTCCATTCTGCCTTTAGTATTTCAAGCAGAGCAGCATAAATATTGATAAAACATTTCCCACCAAAAAGGAGATTGTTCAGTCAATAATTTCCATTGGCATTCATGTATTCTTATGTGTTTATGACTGGCTTTACAAAGTGCTGGATTCCTCTCAACATTTCTTGGTGCAAAACAGAACATTTTGTCATTTAAACACGCACAGAATTTTGGTTCATACTATTTCTCTTACCTACTAGCTATTAATCTTACAACTATTCTCTTTATCTTTCTAGCACTACAGTCACAAAGTAGAAAAAAATAATATTTTGTGAGTAATCAACAAAGTAACAAAGTGAATGAACTTGACATGTGAAGTTGATGTTTATTCCTGTCTTTGCAGCAGAGTTACATCAGTGCCATCTGCTAAAGTTTTAATTTCTGCAGCACATGACAGGATCATGTTGAAGTTGAGCAGTTTCTCCCTGCAGTCCTGTATGTGCTGGGACATTATTTGCACACCTCCATTGCTGCATGACACGTTGGATTAACAGACAACCACCAGATTTGTGCAAACCTCAGACCCAAAACCAACAGAAAATACAGAAATTTAATTGACCTAATGAGATGCGACCTGCAGGGCCAGTTTTTCCCAGCATTTCTCATCTCCTGGTCTTTCTCACTCTTTTTTCATCATGCTGGGAAGGCCCTCCTGTGCTGCTGCATCTCACAGTGCTGATTCACTTGGTCCAAAGGCTCAGCACAGCTCACACCCACGCAGCAAAAAGCTGAAGGAACAAAATCCTTTTGTCACACCAGCAAGATCAAGGCTGGGGCTTTTTTGTTGTTTTTTGGGGGTATGTTTTGTGTTGTTTTTTGGGTTTTTTTGGGTTTTTTTTTTTTGTTTGTTTTTTTTGGTTTTTTAAGTAATACGACCAAATTTGAGTTGGTTTATCTCATTGGGGAATTCCACTTGGGGAAAACAAAAGATGAAGTGGCGTGTTCTAATGAAAAGCATACACTGCTGCAACCTACAGGCCAGAGCCAGAATGCATCTGCCAAGAAACACCTTCTTTTGGGTGGGAAGACATTTTTCACTCTGTTTTCCTCTCAGTGTTGTACTGACTGCTGTGTACAGTATTTTCATCCCTAAATTGTACAGCATCAATGAAAGGAGAATTAGGACTCTGTTTCCAAAACTGGTCTCTAACAAGTACCAACATGTCTCCCAGCCATCTCCAACCCATGTCAGGTGTTTACAGCCATTCCCTTTATCTTTCCAGCACTATAGTCATAAGTAAAAAAATTAAATCTTGCTCCACACATTTGTTTAGGGTGTATTTGAAGCAAGAACATGGCAGAGTCTCAGTCAGAGCTGTGAACTGCACACCAACCTCCCTCCAAGGGACATGAAGGACTCAGGGGGACTCAGTTTGGAGTAGACTTGTGAACCTTCCCTAGATTTTCCCCATCTACCAACTTTGAGACCATAGTTTGTCAAGCAGCTACGTGTAATTCAACTCCTTTACTACAGAGATGTGAAGAAGCAGTGAAAACACTTGGAAATATCTCCTCCTCCACCCATGGGGAGCTCACGGCCCCTTGGTTCTGATGATGATGGGCAAAACTCCTCCCACAGTCCTGACCAAAGCATGCTGTAATTATGGGGAACATCAGTCTGGGACCCCAAGGAGCAGGATGCAGGCTTTGCCTGGCTGGTGGTGGTCACCCTCACCATCTGCTCTTCCCTTCATCATTTTCCTGCTGCAACCATCAAATCACAAAGTCAAAACCAAGGTGGCTGATTATACTCCACAAATAGTAAACAGCCAAGCCCCTAAAAGGTTGTACATATAGGACATGGAAGCTGAGCTTTTCCAGTCTTTCAGTGCTTGTTTGTCACTCAGGTAGCACGTCTGTGCTTTGGAACATCTCCCTTTGGGCGGGAACACTTTGTGTGCTGTCTGTGATTTGCTTGAATTATACACATTTCCAAGTAACTACATGGTCCAGAAACTAATGGTAAGCTCAGAAACCAGCAGCAGTTTGTAAATCATTCACAGATCAACCAGGGAACAGAGCTTTGAAAGTACAATTCAAACAGCTATAATGTACTTAATAATATTGCAATAAAATTTTGACACTTGGAAATCAATAGGGTCTGACAGACTAAGTATAACTCTGTGGTCACAAACAGGAATTTAACTAACTTCAGAAATATTGTCTAGGCTGTATGAAGTTGAAAATTGGCCTTTCTCTTTACTGAGGGAAGAAAACAAGGCTTTCCTGCACTGTGGTCATGTAGAGATTTCAACTCCCTGCTGCCGCGCCGCTCTCCTGATAAAAAGCTGTTTAATCTCCCTGACCCAGGGAACACCAATTCTGCTGATTCTCCATAGGAAGTCAAGACATACAACGTGCCTTCATCTCATCTCAGACGTGTCTGGGGCCCCGAATGAGCAGCGTGACAGGACATGCAGCAGAGCTGCAGCGAGCCGTGAGTCAGCCTCCTCCGGCCATAAACCCGAGTCGCTGCAGAACTCCCCCCATTTATCCCAGCTGATCCCTCCCCTGATTAATTTGGCAATGGTGCAGTTTTAAAAAAACAGTTGTTCTCTCTGAAGAGGGTACAGAGTCTCTGGGGAGTCTTGGAGCAGTATTGCCAACTCACATGATTTTTATCTTGAGTCTTATGATTTCTGAGTGTTCTCCAGCCTTGGCTGCCAGAAGCGTGCAATGACATGAGAAACTCCACGAGCTCCTCTCTTAATTTTTATTAACAGTAATTGTCTAGACTTTATGGTTATACCCTAAAGACCCAGAAATCAGAACACAAAATGAAAAAGGGACCAATTTAGCCATTTAAGCTGTGATTTTTAAGATTACTGTGTAATTCATGAAAACCTGACTCAATATATTTTTCTATTGAAGTTGGCAGCACTGTTTGCTTTTCATCCTTGCTAAACTGCCCTTTAATATTATTCTAATTTAACTGTCTAGATTATTAAACAAATTGAGAATACAAACTCTGTATCTGGAGGCAGAACAGCAACCTGAGTAATTTTTTTTGGATAGAAGGGACTTGCTGGCACTGGATGAGAAACAGCCATGGAGATGGTGGGGAGGAGAAG
This sequence comes from Irena cyanogastra, assembly GCA_013397155.1. Lineage (NCBI taxonomy): Eukaryota > Metazoa > Chordata > Aves > Passeriformes > Irenidae > Irena > Irena cyanogastra. The sequence goes on from VWZV01011160.1 coordinate 201,042, forward strand.
GGCAGGAGATAGGTCCTAACTGGAAAGGCAGAGAACAGAAAGAGAAGCTTTCTTCCCTTAAGGAAATGCCCCTCCATGGAGCCTCCCAGAGGAAGAACAGCTTTTTTGGCTGAGATACTTCTCCTCTGGTCAAAGACATCTTCTGCAAGGTCCCCAAGCACATGGCTCATCTACTTCTCCTCTGGTTTCCATAGGACACAACCAGAGCCAGCTCTGAGCCAAGGAAATGCTGCCCTTGGGGCAAAGAGCAGCCTGTATTTAACCAGCCTTGAACCCAGAGGGGCAAATGACACACACACATGATGCAATCCTTGCAGTTACCCTGCTCCCAAGCTGGGCTCCTCCTTTGCCTGTCCAGCTGCCAGGGGCTGTGCACGCAGTGGGCGCCTCCGCGGTGCCACCGCTCCTCAACACATCCAGGCTTGCAAAGGAACAGAGGGCTCCAATTCATTCCTCGAGCATTCAGCAAGGGTTTGCTGAAGTCTGCTGCAGCCAAGTGCCAAAGCTGAGAGTGCCAAAGCCTCTCTGTTGCTGACAGAGCAGCCAAGCTCCCATAAAGGGGCGCTTTGTTGGGGACAACTGTTGTGACGCTGAGGAGGCACATGACCACCAGAGCTGCTGTGTTTCAGGGGCAGGCAGGAGGTTGTGCACAAGTTGTCTGTGCCTCTAAGAAGAGCTGCTTTGACAGCAGCCAGACAATGGGCTATCATTGCTCCTGGAGGAAGTGCCTCTGCCCAAAAACACCGTGGCAGACACTCTGTGGGTGTGTGCTCCCTCGCTGAGCTGTGGCGTGGTCACCCACTGGTGGCCACAACACTCCTCTGGGATGCTTGGCATCTTTATAAAAGTGTTACCTGCTGGAAGCATTTAATTAATTGATAATTTTAACCATCAAAACAAACAAAACACAACACAACTGTTTTGCTCTGATGACTTTGGAGAAAACCTCAAAAACATAACCCGGGCATTCCCTGTAGGCACCAGAGGCAAGTGGAAAGGTTGCCAGACTTTGTATTTTGCTTTCAGAGGCTGTGGTTGTAAAGTCAACCTTCTACTTTTAGAAACTCTAACATAATTTTTGCATGGGAGGAGGCAGTAACAGCTTTTCTGGGCATTATCTTTGAGGGAAAAATCATTTAGCAGATATTAACTATCTCTGGATAGTAATGGGCCAGTGAAGAAAAATGTGTTTTGCTTAAGTGTTCATTACCACTGCAAGTTTCACTTGCTTTAAAACAACTTGCATATTAAGTAGCAATAATGTAAGCCTCATTAGGGGCTTCCCATATGTCTGGCAGTGAAAGAATACATAGCCCTGGTACTGTGAAAAAAAATCAAAACTATTCTCAGCCTCTGGCAATCCCACCCTGCCACACTCCTGGGCTGACCTGCAGTTATTCCTCCTCCCCTTTATGAATAGCTGCTCACACATCTTCCCATCTGTTAAGAACTGCATTACTCTCTAAGTGCAAAAGAGGTGACTGGTATGTCCATTACTGAACTGGACTGCTGGTGAAATAAAGGGATATTCAAGGGAGATGAGTAAATGCATCAAAATGCAGCACTAAGGAAGCATTCATCCCACCACAAATGGAGAATTATGCTCAGCTGCACTGAGCTTTGCCCCAGAGAGAGGAGGGAAGAGACCTGAAGCACTGAGCATGATAATATATATGTTAATATCAATGGGGAAAGGGTTTTGACAAATTGAACGTTTAAATATGCAAATATGCCTTTGTATATTTCCAAATGTAAATTTGCACACAAAGATGTAGATTTCTAAGTGTACTGAATATTTTGGAAATGTGGAGATTTGACTCTCTCTGGGGGGGAAAAAAAAAACCCAAAGAATCAGGATTTTGTGTATCAGTAGCCAGACCCAACCAATGATGGCAGAATTTCACCCAAAACTGTAAGATGCCTTATATTTTCAATCTATAACACAAAAACCCTTTAATTTCTTTGAAGCATGCATTTTTAGGAAGTTAAAGGAATAAAAATTCTGACCTTGAAACACAATCATATTTGTAGTAACAAATGACAAAATACTTACAATTCAGTTGATCCTTAAGCCTCAGTTAGATGAGATTAGCTAATCAGGCAGTTTATTTTCCAAACACCTATATGCTGCTATTGCTTGTTTGTTTGCACTTCTGGCAGACAGGCTTTATAAGGATGCACAACATGATTAAGGATTTATTTACATTTTCTTTAATTATCAGCAGCATTATATTATAAATCACACTTCTAATCACCAACTCAATTCTGTGTTTATAATGCCCATAAATTCAGAGCACAGATTTGATTTTTTTTTTGACAAAATTTTGCTGATTTTATGTGCAGACCTCTGGAGCCTGATCTAACCCTCATTAAAGAATCAATGGCTCTCACAGACATCTGGGCATTCAACCAGGTCCCATCAGTACTTTTTCAATCACTGGCAATAACACAAGAGCAACAGAGAACTTGCAGCTTCACCTCAAAATATAAAGTCTGTGGTTTTAAAGCCAGTCCTTGGAGAGGCAGAGGTGAACACACTCGTTTTCACAACCAGCAGATCTCCTCTTGTGGGTGGCTTGTTAGCAGCAGCTCTGAAATCCATGCACATTTTACCCCTCAGTTTCAGACAGGCAGACACAGTGGGAAGTTACCTGGTGCACCTGAGCAGATCCACTGCTGCCACTGCTGAATGTAAGAACCCTGCTCCCTCCTCAGCCCCTGCTCCAACCTCCTCCCTGCACAGCCTGGCCCAGAGAGACATCCCACTGAGCCAGTTCCAGCCCCTAACACAGCAGAAAAATGCCCACATTTTCCACCCAGTTAGCAATTTTACCAGAGTTACCTTAAACCCACACTCCTGCAGCCCCAAAGCCAACTTACAGCCAAGGACTGCCACGATATTTCCACAGCATGATGTGAAATTATCAGAGGCAAATGCCTCCAGCCTGATCTCAACCCCACACAAATCAAAAGGAACCACACTGGAGCATGAAAGAGCCATAAAATGAGGGGAGATTCAAGGCTTGAGGGTCCCTGGGGACCCCAAATTGCTCCTGCCTTTGGGGGCTGCACCCAGGCTGTCCACTCAGCACCTTGGATGCTGCCTCTGAGAGGGGAGGGAAAAGAATCAAAGAAGAACAAAGAAGGTCATCCACCAGCTGTTTCAATCCTGTATTTTAACCACAGCTGCCAAAAACTAAGAGCTGGAAAGACTGAATAGGTCACCCAAGTCAACACTCTGTAGTATTTTCTTGAGGGCTTTTATCCAGTTCATGTTTAAATGATTCGAGTAATGGGGATTCCACAACACACCAGACTTTGCTGTTTGGAAAAAAACACACTGCCAGCCAGCTTACATTTCCTTCTGCTCATTTTTCATGCTGTTCCCACTCACTGTGCCTCCCTCTACCAACCAACACAACTTTTCCTGTGCTTGCCCAGTCCCTGCCATGCTATGCTCAGGATGGGATGAAGCAAAGGGAAAGGCTGTGCTCTGTAAAATGCTGCTTGAAGCACAAATTTTTCCTCGAGATCTTGGGAATATTTGCTCCTTGGCTGCTGGCATAAAGCACAGCAATCCTGGGAATATCCTGAGAGATTTAAGGCACAAATTGCTGATCTTAACAAAGTAGATACTCTGCCCTGCTGGCTGTCTGCAGTGTCACCATTGATATCTGAATTACACCCCTCCCTGAGCTTTCATTTAAGCATTCAGGGTTCTTTTGAGCATCCCTCTGTGTAAAGCCCTCCCACCCCACTGACATCCTTCCAATCTGTCCAAGGGACCCTTTGTTCTCCCCACCCACTCCAGAGAAACAAGGCCCTTTACAAATGGCAGACCATCCCTTCAATTATATTTCTATTGTAATGCTGCCACATTAGTTCCACTTATCCTTGGTTAATAGTTCAGCTTATATTCAAAAAGCTATTAACATAAAATCAACACAGCAATTTTGTATGAGTTCTCATATCATTAATCCATTTAAAGTGGATACACAGTTCACACTCCAAATTCACTTAATTATTGACTCAATAACATTTAAAGGGACCATGGTCTTTGGCTCCACTGGAATGCAATATAGTTTTTATTTCTCTCTCCCTACTTTTACAGGTTTCCTGCAGAAGTTAGTTCTGCAAGGTTTGGGTAATGCTTGGAGTGTCTCACCTCACCTCACCTCTCTGAGAGAACTCCCCCTGCAAACACAGATAGTTTCAATCTCATGGGAAAGAGCCTGCTGGCTGGTTTGCTGGGGGAAAGAGGAGAAATGTCCAGAGGGGCTGCACAGGATGGGCTTTTTGCCCACTTGCCCAAACCTCTCTCAGATGGCAGCCCTGGGCATCCCAGCCTAGAGCATCCTGGGGAAATTCCTTTTGACTCCCTCCACTGGCATGGACTGCGTGGTTTCCTTGCCCTAGTGGCAGCCACGAGCCCTGCTGAGGAAGGGAAGAGAATTCCTCCTTCCTCAGTATTTGACAGAACAAGCTTTCCAGCTCTGGCATGGGCAGTCAATATATCACGATAATTTCTAAGCATACACACAAAATTAATAGTTTGATCAAAACTGTCTATAAAGAAGCTGGTTTTCCTCCATAATTTGATTCAATACTTCTTTAGTCTCACTTCCTCCCCATTCCTCTTTTCTCTCCTTGTCATCATCCATGGCAAACGATGTTGTTTGTGCTTCAGCTGCTGTTGCAGGCCAAAAGCAATCAGCGAGCGGCAGGTCCTGCATTTCACTTTGAAAAATGTCAGGTTAGGACTTGTTTGAATCCTCACATAATTTGTGTCACCGTTGGAGGCCTTTCCCTGAGACTTGTTTGCCTCCAGTGTCTCCGGCAGGATTTTGGAGCAGGAACAAAAGTCTGAGAGGATCAGAAAAACATCTCAGAGCTGTGGGAAGAACATGTTGGTGGCTGACATGGAGCACTGTCCCTTCCAGCCTATCCCTGGGTGCCTGTGGTGCACAGGAAGGTCCCAGTGTGCCCCAGCTGGCTTTCACCTTGCTGTCACACAAGGCAGGACTGGCACTCTCAAGCCGTAGCTAAGGAAGTCCATGCTGGATGTGCTGTTTGCCAAAAGTCCTTGGAAACTACTCTGAGCCATCCCTGTGGGTACAGCAACTCATCTGATTACCTTAAAGCCACTTCTGCCTGCCCTGGCCATGTGGGAAGCTGCATCCCACAGCACAGACACATCCTGAACACCCTTTGTCCTCTCCAAGTCAGCAGGACGAGCCGGGTGCCCCCACTGCTCATAGTACATTCACAGCACAATATTGGCAGGAAAATTCCACTATAATAGATTCAAGTAGAGCCTAATTGCATCAGGTTTTGTGCTGGAAATGGTCACTGGAGCCTATGAGGCTACTCTCTGCCTTTCACAGAGAAGTGAATGCTTGGAAGATCACACTAATGATGTCTGTGTCTGTACCTTGCCACAGACATCAGCAAGGGCAGAACCAGATGCACAGTGCTGCAGGTCATAAGCAAACGTTTTAATCTGGATTGTGCAGTAAAAAAAGAGCAGAACCTCCCAGCACAGACAATAATCTGTGTGGTTTCTCCTGCTCAGCTGGGCCTTAGGGTGTTTCCCACATCTTCACCATACTTAACACTGATTCCACTTAATTCAGTCACATGGGAAGTCCCAGATGGCATTTGCTTGGGATTGCCTTTAAAAGACTGCATTGGTACTTGATAAACCTAAGTGCAGCTTTGCACCCACAGTGCTTGCTTGGTTATAGCTCTGAGAATGAATATTATTTTCTGTTTGAGATCCAAGACGTATCTGCACCAGTAAAGACAGTCCTTTCTTTGTTCAATATCTACTGATCCATCTATTTATGTCATAAACTAATGCTGTAACCCTGCTTTTACCATAAAATGCAATAAAAACATTGAAAGGAGTCATGAAACTACCCCTGAAACCCTGTGACATTTCACAAACCCTGGCACACATCTCCATGCTGCCCTTCCTAAATTTGCCACAGATTTTCTGAGCGCTGTGTTTAGCACACACAACCCTCAAAAACTCCTCCTGAACAAGATCCAGAGCCTGGTTCTGGGCGTTGGGCAGATCAGTGCTCTCACTGCAGGCACCAACGTGTTCTTTGGGATCAGGGCTGCCCCTGGGATTGCTGGGGAGATGAAGCAACTCAGCCCTTGCCTGTCCCTGCCCGTGCAGAAATCACCACTCCTGGCAGTTTGAAGGGTATGACAGGACAGGAGGAATTGACTAACACAGCTCCCAAACACCTGGATTCAGGCTGGAATATCCATTCCAGCAGCCAGGTGGTGCACAGCAGGGTGTGACCACAGCAGGGGCTGGACCTGCAGTGGCCTCAAGCTCAGCAGAGCCTGTGGCACGTGGGACACCTGGGAGAGCCCCGGGTTTTGGAACCACAACAGCTCTATTTCCACATGGCATTGCTAGGAGAAAAACAGCCCAACAAACCCATGGTGTGACAGCATTGCTGAGAGAAAAACCCCAGCAAACCCATGGTGTGACAGCATTCTGAGAGAAAAACCCCAGCAAACCCACTGTGTGACAGCATTGCTGAGAGAAAAACCCCAACAAACCCATGGTGTGACAGCATTCTGAGAGAAAAACAGCCCAGCAAACCCATGGTGTGACAGCATTCTGAGAGAAAAACAGCCCAGCAAACCCATGGTGTGACAGCATTCTGAGAGAAAAACAGCCCAACAAACCCATGGTGTGACAGCATTCTGAGAGAAAAACCCCAGCAAACCCATGGTGTGACAGCATTCTGAGAGAAAAACCCCAACAAACCCATGGTGTGACAGCATTCTGAGAGAAAAACAGCCCAACAAACCCATGGTGTGACAGCATTCTGAGAGAAAAACAGCCCAACAAACCCATGGTGTGACAGCATTGCTGAGAGAATTACACCCAACAAACCCATGGTGTGACAGCATTCTGAGAGAATTACACCCAACAAACCCATGGTGTGACAGCATTGCTGAGAGAATTACACCCAACAAACCCATGGTGTGACAGCATTCTGAGAGAATTACACCCCAACAAACCCCCTGTGAGTGGGTTGGGGTGCAGAGGGCACCCCCAGCCTGCACCTGGCCAGTCCCTGTGCTGACACAAGGGTCAGTGGCACAGGCAGCTCCTGGGCAGGCAGCCCTGGCAGTGCTGGTGGCCTCCCTGTGCTGCTGCTCACACTCAAACACCCAGCCCAGGATGTGCCTGGGCTACCAGGGCTGCTGAGCTCTCGCCTCGAGCCAGAACTCAGCAGCAGGAGTGAAAAACACCTTTTTTCCATGTGTGCCCATTCATGCCTCCAGCTGCTGCCCCCTGTTCCACTCCATGGGACACATGAGTTCATCCAAACCACCTTGGAGGTGAATTTGGGAGGTTCTCCTGAGTTTGGAGATTCATGTCATGCTTCTGTTGGGCACCTTGCCACCCTCATAAATATGTACTGAAACCATGGTCCTTGTTCCCAGAATAGATCACATCATCACCAAATCTGGAACTGTGTGGTTAAACATTATCTCTGCCTTGCCAGATATTTGCTGTGGAAAATCACAAGTGGAAGGGACAACTTAAGGTGAAGTGATGACAAATTTAACACACACACACACCTTTTAATGAAGAAACTTCAGAGGAAGAAAGGAACTGAGTCACTGCTGGGCTCTCCTGGGGCATGTGCCAGTACTCCTCAGGCAGAGGGATGTACCTGTGGATGTCTCAGCTGGAGCCAACTCCCAGCTGAGACAGCTTCCCTCTCCAAAGAGAACTGGGATGCTCAAAACCACTAGTTTCAGAAATAAAGCAAATTTCCAGTGTCTACATTCCCATTGCCTTTGGGGGATGAAGGTTCAGAGTTCAGCTGTGGGCCTGGAGATCACACACAGCTCTAAATCAGAGAATAGACACCAAGAATTGCCTTTACCTGTGGGAGTGCTGCAGACACATTCACACACCTGCCAAGGCCTTTGCACATGGCAGGCACTACAAGGAGACCTTACAGCAGGATCTGCTCTGTCTTGCAGAAACAGGACAAAGAAGAGCAACACTTTGTTTAATTTCCATTCTTGTATGAAAACAACATAATCCTGATTACTGTCCGTTCTTGTTGAAGGGTAAGATGCCTTTGTACTTAAATCTTTCTTTCAATACAGATGAAAGAAAAATAAGAAAACATGTTCATACCAATCAAAAAGGCAGATTAGGATTCTGTTCAGTGGATGTTTTAGACAGATGGGCTTTTCTTAATGCCTTGCACTTGCCCTCTCCACAACTTTTGCAGTTAAGATACCCTGAAAACTATTGAGTATTTTTCTGTGCTGAGCCCTACCCACTCCAGAAAATAATCTCACCCAAAATCCCATGTCCAGCCTTGCTTCCCAGAGCAGAGAATTCACCCTACTTTTCGTAGAATTATGTTTCTTTGGTAACTCAGCTCCACCTGAAATCTTTAGATCCTGTCATGATTTTCATCTACAGCTCTATGATCTGCAGAGTCCTGATAATTTCTGCATATATAAGAGGTGCAGGAAGAATGAACTACTTAAATATAAAAAAGTCTATGATAATGAAAGGATTTAAGGCCACATCCACCAAATCCTTGATGGTGCTTAGACCATGGGAATTTTATCAGTAAGAGAATTTTGTGGAAGCCCTGGGTCATAACTGGACATCTTGTTTCATGGGGAATATGTTCAGATTAATTTCTCTTCCACATTAGAACAGACCAACACTTCAAAATTCCTGGCAAAAGAAATTTTTTTAGGAAATAGTTGCTTTGGATTTATCAAAACATTTGGTTTCTTCATGAATTATTTCTTATTTTTGACAGTTTCTATGACAGTAGGAAAAATATAATTTGAAATTCCCCGAGGGGAAATGGAAGTTTCTTGTTTTACTAATGCAGACATAGACCAGACCCATCCTGCTGTAATTTCCTTGTCTTTTTTTTTTCTTTTCTTTTCTTTTACAAGAACAGCAACAACAAAATGACTAAACAACATGATTTCACAAACAGCTTTGGTTCAGGCAGAATTCAGTCCCCAGCAGAAGGAGACTCAGTGAAGATCCCTATGATCCCATTTGTGTTGTCAAAGGTACCAATCACCACCTGCAGCTGCACAAGCAGGTTTTGCTCTGCTTTTTTTCCTTGCCCATGTGCCTGCACTGCCCCAGCACTCTTTCTCACAGTTTTTTCCCCCCTCCTTCCTTTGCTCCATCAACACAACCTTTCTGCAGCAGGGTGGGATGTGAAGTTTGGGTTGGCCAAGCTGCAGCTCACCACAGGACTCCACAAGTGCTGGGGCTCTCTGATCCTGAACGGGGATTTCAAATGAGAGATGTTTGCTGTCACGTGAGGCAGGCACAGTTTAAACTGACTTTTTGGCAGACATGGTTCAAATTGACTTTTTGGAGACGAGCAGGAACTTCTGCAGCTCTTCAGGAAAAAAAGCCCCTCTAAATCTCTAAATTGTTCCATCAGTTGTGCAAGGGGGTTTCACAGAACTCATTAACTACCTTGGGGAGGGTGGGGCAATTATTTTTTTGCTCTGCATCAAGTACAAATTGCTGGTCATGGGGAGTTTTGCTTTAGGCTGCTACATATTTTGCTATTGTCTCTTCCTTCCCCCAAAGACATTGAGAATTCCTCTGCCTCATGTTTTATTTACAAGTTTTTGTGGTTTTGTGCTTTATCAGCTTGAGTGGGTGGGAGAAGCTCAGTTTTATGGATTTTTAATACAAAAGCAGAGACTAGCTCACCTCAAAATCTTACACTAATGGTTTGTAGTGTGTCAGGAACTATCCTACTTTCTGGAATATAGAATATATATTTCTCTGCTTTGGGTCCTGAACTGAAACAAACTTTCCTCTGAGGAGGCTCAAGTCTGAACAGCACACAAAACAAAAGAGCACTGCAGTTCTGGTCCCACAATAATTTCAGGCTGACAGCTTTTTTTCCACTGTTGGTTTTGCTGTATTTACTGGATCAGGGTAAAGCTCCTCCTGTCTTACTCAGGCCTCAAAGATGAGACGCAGATTTCTACCCTCAGAGGATCAGGATCCAAAGAAACAACAGCTGTGTAAAAACAATATTGCACATGAAGGGCTTAGAAAACACAAGAGTGTGCAGAACTCCTCCCTTTTTCTGGAGTAAAGGTTGTATATATGACGATTATTTCCATTTTTGGTCGAATCCTTTTTGCAGAGCCCGTGGCTCCACCTCAGCACACCAGGGGCATCTCTGAGTGATTCTTCCAAGGACCAGGCATGGAACAGCCCTTCCTGGCCAACACATGGAAAAATGCAGCTCTTTGACCCCTCAGGGGCTGGGAACAAGCAACACTCAGGACAGAATCATTCACATCTTGGAGCTAACAAGGTGAAGGGCTCTGCATGAAATATTCTGATTGTGCAGGTGAAAAAAAACAAAAGCGCCTTGCTCTAGCTGAGAAACCACCCATATTTTTTCAGCTGCATTCAATACAGTTTTATAATTGCATCTAAATCAGCACCCTTGGAGCAGGGTGGAGCCCAGGTTTGAAAGCCAAGAGTCATTTGGAAACATCTTTCTCTGTGAGCCAAAAACTTCTCTGACTTGATACGGCCAGGAGGATGGGAAAAGCTTTGAAGGAGGTGAGGTGTCCTGTGAGCCAGAGCTCACACAGAGCCCTGCTCAACACCCCCTGCCCCTCTGGGTGTCCTCAGCAGCAGAAGGGTCCCTGTCCCTGTCCCTGTGCAGCTCCTTGCCCCAAGCCTGGGACTGGCTTGCATTAGCAAGGATGTGCTGGTACAACTCGACTACACAGAGCCCTAAGGGAAATCCAGCTCACACCCATGGAAGAATTCATCTGTCAGGATAGCTGGGGCTGGTCCCTGAGCAAACCAGCTCTCTCAGAAAAAGGATGGAGTTGCTGTGTAAGCATGTCTCCATTAAGGCTCTTCTCCAAAATTAAAACAAAGGGATGTGTAGGAAAATCGTGCTTCTGTGAAGTGGTGAAGTGAGGGTCAGCTTTTAAAAAAAAAAAAAAAAAAAAAAAGAATGGGTTTTGAAAAAAAAAAAATTTAAAACCCT
>VWZV01011160.1:212144-239586 GCA_013397155.1 Irena cyanogastra
AAAAAAAAATAATGGGTGGATACTCTTATGAAACAGGTTTAAAGGGAGGTCACAAAAAGGTGATGGAAATTGGCCATTTAGAATTGGAGAGAAAACTCATGGTTTTAAGTATGGTATGATTTTACTCAAGCAACTAAGATGGGTGATAAATATTAAATAAAACATAATAACATTTTATTATTTATAATGCTTACGGCAAACATGAGGATTTGAAATAGAAAATTGAGCCAATTTTATAATTACTAGTGATAAAATGCTTTAACCTCTGCATTAGCTGCTACCCATACTGCACCTTTGATTCCACTAATCGATCTTAATTGATTAAATGAAAGCACTTCATCTTTGGATTTTACTGCCAGCATATTCTGCCACTTTCTATTACAATCCATTTTGGAAGATACCTGATGAACCTACTCTTCTCTTTTCTTCACACTTTCATCCTCTCATTAATTATCTGCTGCCAGCTTTCTTGCAGCAAGGGACTCCAGCACATAGACACACCTAAAATGCAGCACATCCAACACAACCAAGAGCAAATAATCTTTTCTACTCAAGTCTCTGCCTCAGTCAAGCATTGCCTACCACAGAAGGCCCCCTTGGTTCATGTTTTCTTTTCCCTTGAAGGTTCTTTGGGCTTTTTTTAACAGCTCAATGTAGAGCTGCTTAATAAAGAGTTTTGTATGTGCTCCAGCATTCTGTTTAGATCTAGTTAATATTAAGATGTTTTTCCTCTGAAATTTACCCTGGGTTTCAGGGTACAATTCTCTAGAGAACCTGCAGTGTACCTAAAGGAAGGTGAGGGTAGTGGAGAAAACCCCACAAACTTGGATAACATGGAAGTTCTAACTGCATTTTTCAAACTAAGTGATTTATTCACCCAGAAGGGAAATATTCCCTGAGCAAGCAGACAGTGGAACACCTAAATTATATTTTGCATATCTTTAATCATGAAGGGATAGGCACTCAAGCACTCCCATAATGAGCAGTGTACTACAACCCAGCTACTAGAGGAACACAGGCCTGTATTTGGGTTATTTGTCCCTAGGTGCTTCAGTCAGAGCTCATCATGCAGACTCAGAATGTAATACATAATCTGACCCATATATGCTGTTAGAGCACTGCACAGAGCCCTGGGAAAGCACAGAGCAAGGGGAAATGTGTGAGCACAATCCCTGGAATCTTTATTCCAGTGAGGTAGATAATGTGCAGCCCTGGTTTAACCCCAGGCAGAAACTCAGCCCCAAGCAGCTCCTTGCTCACTCTCCCCTTGTGGAATGGGAAGAGAAGAAGAAGGGTAAAATTAAAAGAAAAAAAACAACCTCAGACAGTTAATAGGTAAAGCAAAGTCCACGCCCACAAGAAAAGTAAAACAAGGAATTAATTCACCACTTCCCCTGGGCAGGCAGGTTCAGCCACCCCAGGGAAGCAGAGCTCCCTCACATGTAACATGACTTGAGGAGGCAAACACCCTCATTCTGATTGTGCTCCACCTTTCCTAATTTCTTACCCAGCTTTAAACATGGAGCATGAAGCCTTGTGGCTTGGATATCCCTTGGGTCATTGGGGCTCAGCTGTCCTGGCTGTGTCCCTTCCCAGCTCCCTGTGCACCCCCATTCTCCTGGCAGGTGTGTGGGGTGAGGAGCAGAAAAGGCATTGACTCTGTGGGAGCTCTGCTAAAACACCCCTGACTGACCAACAAATCCAGAACACAGCCCCAGACCAGCTACTGTGATGAATATTAACTCTACCCCAGCCAAACCCAGCACAGGCAGAAACCAGTGGTGCAGATAATTAAGAGAAAATGGAAATAAGTTCTTCAAGGGGGGGAAAAAATGGACAATTCCTCTTGCTCTGTCACTGCTTTGAAAAGGCAGTGTTCCCAGAAAAGAAAAAAAAGCCCTGCTTGGTTTTGAGTTGTCCTATGACTGGGAATGGTGCCACCACTAAGGCTCAGGAATGATAAACCTGTAAAAGTTTTCACCTCACTATAAGAAGGAAATTCAAATGTGGATGGAAATCCTCATTCACACAAGACACAAGGCTTGCAGCCCACTGAGGCCAGGAGTTTTTGCAAATGATTGCCACACGTTAGCATGGCATGAAGGCTGTCCCAGAACTTCCCCAGCTCCAAAAGCTCCAGAGGGGAGAATTACAAGCTGCAGATGATGCCTTGGTTACAATCCAGTGTCCAACAGAAAATACACTGAGCCAACAACAGGGCTTTGCTTTTACTAGAATACAGTACAAATCCATGCCTATTTTATTTTTTATGAACTGATGCCTGCTAAGATTTTTTTCTCCTACAAAATGGCTCTTCCAAGTTCCTGCTGCATTTATCTCATATATAGATATTTATCTTATCTACTGCATGAGTCAAGTAGGGGAGGAGGCTTTCTTATCTATCTTAGCCAATAGGGAAGAGCTTAATGAAAAAACCCAATTGTTCTTCAGGAACAATCTACTCCCAGCTCCCAGGCAGGGACTGATACCTGATGGAGATACACTGATACCCAGCCCACAAAGAGCTACAAACATTCCTTCAGATCCAAATCACACATCTGACTAAATCTACAAGGGCCCAGACAGCATTTCACCATATTTCCTTCCCCCTTCTGCTGGACTTCTGAGCATGCAGGTGTTGTTGGATTCCCCAGCTGGAAACTTGCTTCATAAATGTTAAAAGATTGTTAAGTGTGATAAAGTTCCCCGTGTTTATACACGAGAGGTGGCTGGGATTAAACCAGCAGTGTGTGATGGTTGTTTCTCACTAACTCCTTGTGCAGACAGCTGTCCTTCCAAACCATCATCTCCAGGGCACACCTTTATTTGTGGCATGCATTAATTCAGAAGTTAAGCTCTCTGCTGTTTCAGGAGAACTGGGAGGCCACTTAATCTTTCTGAAGAAATGCATTAATGAGTTCAACACCTAAAGGAGAACCAACAAAAGTCTCTTCTGCTGAAGCATCAGGAAGTATTTTGACTTTGGTAATCTATTCCTGCAAGGGAAAGCAAATAAACCAACCCAGCATATGTTAGTTTTTATGTCCTTAAAAGTTTCACACAGGCATTAATGCAGATATAAGATTCTCTTACCCTGAGCTAGGAACACCAGAGACTCAATTCATCAGGTGTACAAAGGGCCAAAGCCCAGACTGGTTTTGTTTTTCCTTACCAAAATGCAATTAAAATACAAATTCCATCTTCTCCTTGCATGAAATTTGTGAAAAGGAGCCATTTTTCTTGCAATAAATTCCTAAAGATTTCGTTACATGAGCAGCAGAGCATGGTAGAAGTGCATAATAAATCAGCCCAAATTCTAGCTGTGTCTAAAAGGTTTACAGAAAGCTCTCTATCCATTTTGCACACTCTAAAATCTGAATTATAATTAATTTCAGGAATCAACCAACCTATCCCTTACTTTAAAAACGTCAAGCTAAGGAGTGCGTTATATGAGATTACAATTAAACAGAAGTGGAGGCACACACACACACACTTCTTCCCACTTAAATTCTTTGGCCAAAAAAATATTACAGCAGCCTTGACAGATACTAAATGATCTTTTCAAATAATACTCCCTGGTGATGAATGCTGCAGCTCCGCAGCCTTGTGCTAATACAGAGCTTTTCAGCAGCCAACAGGCATCATTTGACAGCTCCTGCATTAGCTCTAATGACACGCTGATGGCCCTGACACTCCCTGCTCTCTGGGATGCACTGCCCCATCTGGAAAGAACTCCAGGGAGAGAGGAGCCCAGCATGCTAAATTATCTAAAAAGAATTATCAATGTTTGCAAAACGTTAATGAAACATTAAACATTACTGTTTCGTAGGACAATCTTGTTATTTACTCATTTTCTTGCACAGATTAAAGGAGTTATTTATAGCTGCTGTCTTTGGCCCTGATAGTGCCTTCTAGTCTAACATTGCCCTGCTGAAAGGCAACGGGGCTTGCTCTGCCTAATCCTCTTTAAAATACTGGGTAGCCTGGGCTGCAGCCACAACGTCCCCAGGAAACCCACGGTCCCATTTAGAGCAGAGCTCTGGGGTCTCCTTCTGTGAGCGTGGCAGGAGCACACATGGGGGGCTGGGTGGGCACCCCCTCTCTGGGCAGCTCCTGCCCCTGCCCTGCCCTGGTTGCCCAGCTCTGGTGCTGGGAGAGAGGACATCCAGGTCAGGAACCCCACCCAGAGTTCAAACAACCCAAATCTGAGCTTTCCCTCCCCTCCTCTGACCTTCCCTCCTCTCCTGCCCGGCAATGCCACCAAGGGAAGGCAGCTCCTTCCCCTGCCTCAGCTCCTCAGGTGCTAATGAAAAGGCTGGACAGAGCCTGTACAAGGCAATAGCCCAGAAATATCACTCTGCTTCTCTGTCAGCTGCAAGGAGTGAGGAACAAAAATAACAGCTCCCTAATTTAATGTGGACTTGGAATAAAAGCACTTCCCCTTCCATTTATCTACCTGTGGAGCTATTTTTGTCCAGCTCATTGGGAGAATTCTATTGCATTCTGTTGTGCCCAAAATATTTTGCTTCTTTAATCACTGCATAGAGTTCCCACCTGCAGTAAGTGGACTGAGCATTCAAGAGAAATTTATTACAGCTACCAGCCAGACATCAAATTCATCTCTCATCAATTATTTTGGACACTATTGTTTCCAGCAGTTTCTCCTCTTAATAAAACTGATCACAGCTGAATGTTTGGCTGCTTCTGTAGAAAATGCCAAGACTTGTTATTTCATTGTGCTTGTATTCTTTTTACCTGTAAATTCTGTGGAAGGATTTTACATATAAGTGATGAGCATTGTCTGGTTGACAAAGTGTGACTAAACTACAAGCCAAAGAGCTGGAAGATAAATTCATTCTTGCCGTGCTGCAGCTGATTTTCCATGCAAAAAATTAATAAAAAATGCTTTTCCTTTGCCCCTCTATCAGAGACAGAGTTGGCAGTTTGGTGTTTTGGTGAGAGGAAAAATAATAATGCAGAAAAAATCTGGGCAAAGCCATCCCCTAATCCAGCACTGAAAGGACAGCACAACGTTTGTACAGCCCTCCAGGGCAGGGCTGATGGAGCACAGGGTGGCCTTGTCCCTAAGAAAGCTCTTCCATACACTGGGAACAAAATGCAGGCATCATGTGATACAGACTTAGAGACTACATTGCTTTTTTCTCTCTTGTAGGGCACAGGATATGGTCTATTAAAAAAAAAAATCCCCGCCCACCTTTCCAACAGCTCCAGGGAATGGGAAAGCAGAGTCAGACATTGCAGAGACAAGGAGCAAAGAGGAGAGACCAAGAGTGACACAAAACCAGCCTGGGGAGGACTGGGAGCACAGCAGGATCTCCTGTCAGCTGGGGAGGAGCAGCAAAGCCCATCAGGGGACACAGCTCTGCAGGGACAGGACCCACACGGGCTGGGGAGGAGCAGCAAAGCCCATCAGGGGACACAGCTCTGCAGGGACAGGACCCACACGGGCTGGGGAGGAACAGGCTGCAGGCAAAGCCTCCCCAGCCCTGCAGGGGCTCTGCACAGGCACGATCTGGAGAGGGACTCAGCTATGGCAAGGAGCAGCCAGCCTGCTCCCAGCACCCACCAGTGAATCCCAGAATCACTGGGTTGGAAGAGACCTTCAAGATCATCGAGTCCAACCCGTGCCCTAACACCTCAATAAACCATGGCACCCAGTGCCACATCCAGGGATGGTGACTCCACCACCTCCCCGGCCANGGCCACCAGGGCACACTGCTGGCTCATGTCCAGCCGGCTGCCGACCAGCACCCCAGGTCCCTTTCTGCCTGGGCACTGTCCAGTGCTGCAAGGCGAGGACAGACCACAGATTTATCACTGGAAACACAGAGGATTCTCTTGGAGGAGCCATCCTGACAGCTTCCCAGAAGCAGGAGATCACAGAGGCACATGGGGGCACCAGCAAGGTCTCTGTGCCACGGCGAGCTTGGCGCTGGTGGAAGGGAAAGGAGCTGCTGGGAACAGACTCGTTCCTATCTGCCTCTCCAGAGCGTGGCACTGCCTCAGCAAGGATTAGAGGGAGAAGTCAGGGCTCCTCCCCAGGCTAACAGGAGCTCAGCATCTCATAAAAGAGACACTGGAAGCTTTGGGGACCCTCAGCACGCAGGTCCAAAGCAAAAATACTTCTTGTCCTTGAATAAAGGGCTTTCATCTGCTGCTGGAGGACTAAAGCCGTGCTCTCATTCCCCAGAATGAGAAAGCAAAGAGAAGAAACTGAGAGCCCTGGAAGCACTGGAGAACAAAGCATGTTTCTGAGGTTTTTAAGCCTTTGAGTTAGTGAAAGTAGCATGAGAAATCCCTGCAAGGGATGGACTCAGCATAAGTGGAGTCAGGACACAGAAGCTTGGTTGTATCTCAAGGGCTTTCCTCATCCAGCCTTTGAAGATGCATCCACCAAGTGTCATTTGCTCTGATTCAGAAGACCAGCTCCAAAACCACTAAAATGAGTGGAGTCCTGCCATTCACCACGAGGACTTTTGGATTACTTCTTTTATCTTGCACAACTCGTTTCACCTTCCTTTCCACTCACTTCATCACTTTGGAAAGCAAGAATAAATAAATAAATTCCACTCCTTGAATTACCTTTGAGATCTCCCAGTTCTTTTGAGGCTTCCCAGTGGAATTGCCAGGCCGTGTCATTACAGCCAGAGGAGTCTAAGACCAGCACTGGCAAAGCACAAGAGAAGCCCTCAGCCTTGGATGTCTAATTAGAGCTCCAGGTTCTAGTGGGAACACGGTGCTTACTCTAGAATATGAAGAAAATGTCTTGATTCTACTAAAAAAGTTGACTAAAGAGATAGATGAAAAATTAAATGGCATAATTGCAAAGGTTAACAAACTCGAGGGAATCATTAGACAAACTGTGAGATCATCGGTTTTAAAAAAGAGGAGAATCAAAGATAATGGAATTCAACTGTTTCAACTCAGTTTTTCTCATTTTCCTCAGCTGAGAAAACATCATAAACCCATGTCAAACACAAGCGTTAAGTGGTAATTTCTACAGCATTTCTCCTTGAGCATTAGGTTTAAATGAGGCTTTATAAGGTAAAGGCTGGTGACTATTTAACCTGCTGTAGTGGAAAAGTATTTAAGGCATTAAACATGATTTTAAATTATTGTTATAACCCATCATTTTCTAATCCCTTAACTCTTCAGGAGGATTTAAAATAAATTATATAAGCTTTAGTAAACAAATAAATATACCATGTAGGAAACAAAAATTGAAGAAGATTACCTGGGAAAGAGACAGACACACTGCAAGTGTGGTAGAAGAGAGTTTTCCAAAGTATCTCATGAATTAAGAACCTAATTCTTATTTATGGAAACACTTATGAGCTATGATAAAGGACAGATTTTCTTCAGCAAAATTTTTAACTAAAAATACATGACAGAAGTACTTACTTTATGATTTTTATGACAACAAAAATACACAGTGCCAAAAGGCTCCTGGAGCTCCTGATTGCTTTCATTTCATTTCTCACCACAAAAGTGAAACAAGAGAACGAAGGGGAGATTATATTGCCAGCTTTCTCATTATTAATGGCAAAGGAAATAGCTGCCTTAATGCATTTGATTACATCTTAATAATCACAGTCAGCCAGCTCCTTTTTAAACACGCCAGATTCTGTAACAGAAAAATATCTTTATGCCAACCACAAACCCTTCGGCCCGACCGCTGACAAGTTGTGACAACTGCACTGAGCCTGCTGGGAGAGTGTAAATAGAACTGGCTTTGCACCCACGTGAGTATCAGCTGTCACCAGGGAGCATTATCAGAGCCCAGGGAAGGCAGGGCTGGGCACTGCACAAGTTTCCTGAGGTGCTCTGGGAACCCCAAAAAGAGCAGAGCACCAGCACGTGGAAGGAAGGGCTGCTCTGTCAGCGTGGTCAGTGCCAGAGCATCTCAGAATTCCTGAATCTCAGGGATTCTCTGAATCCCTGATGCTCACAGGATATCCTCAGGGATGTTCCTGGAGGGGAAAAAAAATGTTTAATACTGGTAGAGCTGTGTGAGGAAAAAAAATTCTGAACCTAAAGTGTGCCCAGATGCTGAGGTAGGGTTATCAAGTGTGCCAAGCTGTTAAGAAAACCTGATCTTTAGCAGAGAAATAAAAATCAATCACTGGAATGTAACTGAAACTTCCCAAGCCTGAAATAGTCTTTCTTGGATTTGAGCTAAAGAAGTGCAGAAGGCTTTCAGGAGTTGCTTGACTTCTTTTTTTCCTGTTTCACACCTCCCCGCAAGGTTTTGGTCTCTTTCTAAAAGCTGACCAGCCAAAACTTGCAGAAATTGCAGTGTGGCTCGTAAACTGCCCCAGCCTTGGCCTTCTGTCTGGTGCCCAACAGAAGCAAAAGTCAGAACTGAGCCTCCTTTGTGAGGAGCAAGTCAGCAGCCACCCAGAAAGAGCAGGAATGCAAATCCAGCACTCAGCTAAAACACAGCCCTGCCAGTGACAGCTGCCTCTGACCACAGCTTTGTGTTCTCCTTCACTTGCTGTGAAGTGAAAGAAATCTGAAGTTTGACAATTAGATGTTTCTCTAATTTAAAAAAAAAAATCTATCTAAATAAAATCTCATGCACCAGCCCACACAGTGGGACTCTGCACTCAGGTATGCTGGTGTGATCCAGCAAGGCAGAGATGCACAATTTTTCCTACCCACCAGACTTTCCTAAAACCCCAGGAGCACAGTCTCAGCTCCCTTCTTAGTCCACACAAGGTGGTTGTCCAGCAAGATCCTACAGGGATGGAAATGAGAGACGTGGGAAAATGGAAAAAAAAGAAAACAATTAGGAAGAATCACAGGAGGAACAGTAGTTCAGCACTGCCCTGAGACTGCTGTAAAAGGATGCTGCATATGGGAAGGGAATAATCTATCCTTCATGTGCATGGTAGGTTAGACAAGAAATAATGAGATAGAATTACAGCTAGGGAAATTCAATTCAGACATCAGGAAATACTTTCTAATGGTAAAGACTGTTATGTCCTGAAACAGATAGCTTAGAGACACTGGGGAGTAGATGGTGTTGGTGGTTTAAAGAGGCAGATGAACTAAGTGAACTCCTCAGATCTCTTCCAAGCCCATTTTCTTTAATTTAGGATAAATCAGCTCAAATTTCTCCATACAGTCTTGCACCTGTGTGACCTCTCAGCTTGCAGACATGGTGGATGTGCTTAATTCTGAATTAACAGTGCCTAGGGATTTTTTTTAAGAACAGCATATAAACCTCGTGATTATAATTATAGTATTTTATAATATACTTTTATCACAATTATACACAGACCATAGCTCCATTTAATCCAAGAATGTCATTAGACATCTGGCTATGGGGCCTTCACTCTGTCAAGAACATCAGCCATTTCAAATAATGGTTTTCAACTGCTCCCAAAAAACCATTCACTGGTTACAAGGCATCAGGTCTCTGGATTTAAGTACCTCCAACACTTCAGTGCTGTTCCCTGGAATGGCTCAGTTTAGCAGTACTCTGATATAGTGCATTGTAAAAATTCTGTGAGAGAAGCACTTTTTGGGGGTGATTTATTTAGTGTTGCCACTTATTTTTATCAAAATCACAAGCTAGACAGCTGACTTAAAGAGGCAATAAAGGAAACCTTACAGTTCCCTTGCATGCAAAAACCAAAGAAAGGGTGTGGTGGTGGTCACTAAAAATCTGATCTTGCCACCCATTGCACACACTGGCATCAACCCAGCAAAGCACTTAAGTGCATGCTTAATTTTAAGCACACAGGTAGAGCCATTTAAACTAATGGAATCATTTAAGTGCTTTGCTGGATCAGGGCCAGCCTCCTCAGCATCTTGCAGTGTCAAGTACACAGAGCAAGGGCTTCATCTAATTGCATCAGGCTTTAATTGACAAAAATCAAAGTAATGCAGCATTCAGACTGAGCCCATCTCTCTCAGGCTGCTATTCTAATCACAGTGAGTAGCACAGGGTTTGTTCGTGCTGTCCCAGTGCCTCAAGTTGGATTTGATCCACCATGCCTCATCTCTGGCATAAGCTCTTTCCCAGCAACTCTTGTCTAAGTTTTCCACCCAGCACGCTCTCATCGAAACACCCAATTTGTTCACCTGCTCCAGTGATCACACTCCATAATTATGCAGCCTTTCATACCAAGTGTGTTCTATCACCTGCTATTTTCTCCTCCTGATACACATTCAAGATTAGGCTGTGCACTCTTTTACAAAGTGATTTTACTTACTTTTTCAATTTTTCACGCATCTGAGGAAGCACAAAAAAATTTATTGGGAGAAATGTTTTGATGCTGCAGCAACTGAAGAGAGCAGATCACACCATGGACAAGGCTAAAACCTCCATAACCTGAACTGTCCCCCTCCTTACAAATATAATTCATTATTCAACTGCCAAGCAAAGGAATACTGTGCCCACAATGACACAATAGCCTCACCTCTATTTAAATTCTTACTTTGCAGTTCTGAAACACAACATTTGAGGGGGAAAAAAAAGGGAACCAACACAACTAATTTAGCGTGGATGTAGAATTAACTTCTCACCACAGTGTGTTCCTTTAAACATAGCCATGAAAGGGAAAAAATGACACATCTGGGAATTTGTCAGACTATTGCATTGAGTTAATGCAATTACTGAAAAGGGGTGATTGAGAGGAGTGTGGGCAGAGTACAGTGACAGTGAACTGAGGGTGCTCTGCATCTCCACAGCCCCACTCACATGAGCAAGGCCTTTGCCTTAACTGCTATTATCCAAGCATGAAACAAGTGCAAGGCTGAGCCACAAGCCAGGAACAGAAGACACAGCAAACAAAACAGCAACTAGAAAGGATGGGAAGATGTTTCCAGGAATGCATCTTTTGTCATTCTATTTTTCCATAGTCACCGTTAGAAAATAATCATCTTTAATCATCTACAGTTTATGAGCAGACCTAGGTCTGAAAGGGAAATTTCCCTAGCAAATAGGGAAATAGTAAGAAATACTAAAGAAATATTAAGAGGGAGGTGGGAAGGGTCATGTAGTTGAACCTTGCAATGGCAGTATTTCTGCAGTAGCTCTCTGAAATGTACCCATGCCTTCAGAAATGCAACCACATTTTCCTGTGCCTTCTGCAGGAAGCAAAATTCTGCAGTTAATTGCTCAGGAAACAGCTTTTCACAACACCTAGAAACAAAACACCACTGAAGAGTGACCAACCTCCCAGCAGCTGAAGGAAGCAAAGTTCCCCAGTTCTGTTTGTCTCATCTCCTTGTGCTCTGGTAAAAAAACTTGTGCTGAAACCATCCCATAACACAGGCAGGGGTAACTCAAACACAGATAATATTTAACA
Source organism: Irena cyanogastra (assembly GCA_013397155.1). Lineage (NCBI taxonomy): Eukaryota > Metazoa > Chordata > Aves > Passeriformes > Irenidae > Irena > Irena cyanogastra. The sequence continues at coordinate 223,484 of VWZV01011160.1, forward strand.
TATCAACACATTTTAGCTTGCAAACAGGATTCAGCATCTTGCAGGCTGAAGAAACATAAGTATGGCAGAAATTGTGTTGAGTTTCTAAGCTCTTGCATTCAAAAGGAGCCAGGAGTGTGCAAGTCACGTGCAGCAACTTGAACGATGCAAAATTTCAAAACCAACCTGAAATGGGTCTTTCTGAAGAAAGACTTTATCTGTCAGCAACTCTGTAAATCTTTGACTTCTGTGATGCCCTGTTAGAAATTGAGCCTTTGTACACACACTTATAAAACAGGTAAAAATTAGTGAGCCTCAGTGCAGACACTGAACTGAGCATGAACTTGGATACAGCAGCAATTTTGAAACTCTAGATTGCAGGTACACCTTCACATCTCACTGATAACACCAAGTCATCAGCACACTTCTGGACTGGGTTATTCCTAGAGGTGAACCCTGAATGAACACCTGAGGTTTCCAACTGCCTTTTGCAATACCTCATGTGTAAGGCTCACTTTCTAAAATGACAAATATGAAGATATAAAAATCAATTCAAGGAAAAACTAATTTTAAAATGTCAACAAGACCTTCTCTTAGCATTTACTCAGATCTCATACAAAGCCATACAACTCCACAGTGGCTGTCTCTACCAGGGTGCTTTCCCTAAAAAAACCCCACATTTTAGCAGTAAAAGAAATCAAACACCTTTTTCTTCCTTTTCTTGAGACTGTCCCATGGAAAAGGACTTTTAGTTATTAACACACAATTTAGCCTTTAATCATATCTGCTGAGAACAGGGCTGGAGCTGTGATGCAATGCACAGCTTTCCTGCACAGCATATGGTATTTGAAAAGCAAGTAGAAGGGAAAAACGACAGACAGGAAAAGGTTCAGACTTCTGTAGCCTTGGTTTTGCACTGCGTGGTAATTATACTGAAGAATTCATGACTCACTTTGGTGCACTACTGTGAGCTGCTAAATTAGAAGTTTGGCAAGGACACCAGACAAATGATGAAATATATAATATTGGTTTCTCTAGCATAGCTCATCACTATAGTCTCATGGGGTTTCAAAGGGCTTTTTTTAGCACTCTGGGAAAACAAGGTCTTTTTTAAACAAGAAAAACATATTGAATCAAAAATGTGCTGTATGGAAGTCAGCAGAAATAGGTAAAATTCCTCTTTAAAAAAATCAGCCTTTCAGGTAGTTTGAGTAATTGCTCTCAAAGACTTATTTCGGAGTCTACACATCTGACATGGAGACTGCTAAAAGCTGTTGTGCATTAAAGCATAAGTGTGATGTAGAGATGAAGCTCTTCCACTCTATAACATTCATAAGAAAATGTTTTCTTTACACCAGCTTACAAATGTGTATTATCAAAATGATTTACATAAAGGCTCCCCAGTCATTTGACAACTGCAATGAGGCCAAGCACACTGGAAGATGTACACATTGGGACAGCACTTAAGTTAACTCTTAAAGGCAAATCCTTTTGTCCCAAGGACTGCAGTCAGTCTGGAGCTATGCAGCATGTTGGAATTAATCCAGTTTTGCCAGGTGCAGCCAATCCCCCATGTAATGCTGCACTAGTTATTCTGATTTGTAATGAGAAAGAAGTGGCACCAGTCCTAAGAAAGAGGCAGCAGCATTAAAAACATTTTGCTGCTTGACCCAGAATTAACATCTCAATTTATCCAGATAAAAACCAAATAAAAATACTCAGCTCCCCACTAGGGCAGGGATGGGAATCAACTTCTCTTGGGCTTTCCATATCTTTTCACAAATTTACTGCAACATGCAAGTGGTCATAAAGAGTTTCACAGCAGCCAGAGGGTTTGACCATGGAGAGAGTTAAGATGTTAGCAGAAATCCTGTCTATGAAACTTGCCATTAACTTCAAGACCTCCCTGCACAAACCTGGCAAACTCTCAGAAATATCGGATGTTAAAGCTTCCATATGCTAAACCACCACTGCTCTATATCATGTATTTTGTTTAAAGGCAAGCGCAGAGATTGCAAAGAGCTATTTTTGACTCTTTTCAGTGTACAGTGCATCTGTTGTGTTTCTGATTTCCATTAAAAATGAAAGTCATTTACTGATCTGGCCGTCATCCAGATTTCTACATGAAACACATGGACTAAGCACAAAATAACACTGGTTTATGTGCATGGCTGCATGCATTGTACTTATTATCTACTACAGCGATCAGGAGTACAGTTAAAAATGCTGTGGGGACTTTGAAGGAGCAGACTATCGCACTTCTCTTATTTCCTCAAAGTCTCTGGACTCAAAACCATCAAGAACGAGGCTGTGAAACCTTTCTTTATGTTTACATGCTGCTGCTGGGACAAAAAAACCCACTGACTTTGCTCACTGGAGAAGAGGATCCTGAGGCTGGGGACACAGCTCGGGGTGTAGCAGATACCTTCAGCACAGCTGCAGAGAACACCCATCGAGAAAAGCCTCCAACAAAAACCAGCTACTGAAGGATCTGCCAGCATGGACCTCAGCCAGGAAGTCAAGCAAATTAAAAGCTGCAATCACTTCTCTGACAAGTCTCCAGCAAAACTTGTCCCAAGCTTTGCTTCCCTGGTGAAAAACAGAGGATGATCAGCATGCACCAGAGGTCAGTAGGTTCACACTATCTGAGAGCAGCAAAGGGAGGAAATTAAAACACTGTGAGGACATCTCTGAGTGCCCTGCCAGCAGCTTTTCATGAGCTCTCTCCAAAGCCTGCTGAAGTCAACTGGACTCTCTTTGTAGATGCCACCAGCTTTAGGTCACATCTCATTGCAGGGCTCCAGTGCCCTCCTCTCTGCTGATTTCAAAGGCAGCAATGCAGCATTAGAGAAAAGAGGGACACTTTCAAATCAGCACCGAGTTAGGGCTAGACAGGTCACACACCACAGCACTGCTCTTACTGAAACTTTGAGTGGAGAAAATATATTCACTGAATTTGAAAATTAATTCCAAGGTCACTGTCTGGGCAACCTTTCAGCATTTGTTTTCCATTCTTGCATGCACAGAAAACCTTTATCTAACCAGGATCCCTATGAAATCAGCAGGCTCAAAACGTGAACAGCCAGATGTTCAGAAAAAGGTGAAATCCAAGTTGTGGATTTGATTTCTGATGCGATTACATAACCGGTCCTGGAGGAGAGGAGCTGACACCCCGAGCTTACACAAGTGACCCAGATGGAGCTTTGCTTGTGGGGCAATTCCTGTTATTATTAGCAGAGGCACATCTGGCTGGCCAGGCCAGCCCAGGCACAGCCAGCCCCCAGCACTCCCAGGTCCCAGACCATCACCACGATGGAGCTGTCAGCAACTGGGGCAGCTGCAGGGCTCACCCACCTTCTGTGGTGATCACAGAGATGCCACTGCCTCCCTCACCTCAAGCAGGGCAAGCACTCAGCACGTGCCCACTTGCCCATCAGGCAGATGACAAAGTGCTTCTGTCACTTCAGAAGTGCACATCCCCAAAGTTCTCCTCTTTAAGGACAACGTGATCTTCTCTCACTGTGATTTATTCCCCTGGCCCTTACGTGCTGGCTACATGTGGTAATAATTTCACAGCCATTTTCAGATGATGCAATGAGATTAAATGACATGGCCAAAGAGATGGCAACATTAATGCAGACTCTGGGAAAAGCTCCTTGTTTTTAGCTCCAGATAGGGGTGTACCATTTCTTTCATATTGTGTTACTCCTCCACGGCTGCCAGACTTGCCAGACTGACAATAGCATCTTATGTTACAAAACCTACAGTTTAATTTAACTTCAGTGTCCTTCAGAGGTTAAATTTCCATGGGAAATTACTTCTAGAGAAATATGGCTTGCATATGTTTGTGCCAAAAAGCCATTTCTGCAGCTTTTCTTCACAACTGTGATCCGTGCATATTTTATTTTTTGAATCATGACTCAGACTAAATAAAAGTTCAGCTTGGGTTTCAAGAATGCAAATGTGAATATTCAGCATGCAGGGTATTTTCCCACTACTGGCATTAGCCTGCCCAAGCTGGAAGAATGGCACCTCTGGAGGATCCAGCTGGCAGCAGTCAGAGTTGCCCCTGCCCTCTGAATGCTGGGGTCTGGAGAGCAAAGAGAAGGGGAACACGATTTTCTATTAAAAGACTCCAGAAGTGACTGCCACTCCTGTGTCTCTCACCTCTTTAAGGCTCAGTCCTTTTCTCTCTCCTCACTCTCCTTCACTGCAGTTTGTTCCTCAGCCCTTCTTGGCTGTCAGGTGCCAGCAAGTGAAGAATGAAATTTCTCTGGATGGCACTTCTGTGGGTACAGCCAGGAGCACATCTGCTGTCTGCCCCATCTCCTGCTGCCACGGCAGGAGCAGAGGAGCTGCTGCACCAGAGCACGCCCTCGATGCATTTAATGGTGGAAAAGAGGCTCCAGGGCTCACAAACTGCCAGCATTTCCCTCTGGGGCAGGGTTATGAATTCATTTTCCGTGGCAAGGTTTGGGTAGATGGGGGCTACAGGGGTGGTTTCAGTGAGAAGCTGCCAGAAGCTTCTCCTGTGCCCAGTGGAGCCAATGCCAGCCAGCTCCAAGAGGGACCTGCCACTGAGCCCACCAGCAACCCTGGGATCCCTGTTTAATGGCAATAACCCCACAGAAACTCACAACTGCAGCCAGGAGAGAAGAGGCCACGCAAGAGCAACAACCCTGCAGACTCAGATCAGTGAGGGAGGGGTAAGGGGTGCTCCAAATGTCAGAGCAGAGACTTCCCTGCAGTCTGGGGGAAGGACCATTCCCTGTCCCCCTGTGCCACTTTGGAGGCAGCAGGTAGAGAAAACACAAGTGAAGTTGAGCCTGGGAAGAAAGGAACCAAAAGAAGGCATTTTCAAGGTTTGATTTAATTTCTCATTATCCTCTTCTGGCAAAAAAAAAAAAATTGACTGGCAATTTTTTGACTGGCAAAAAAATTAAATTTGTTTAACCAAGTTGAGACTCCTTTGCCTGTAACAGTAATTGTTGATTAATCTATCCCCACCCTCATCTCAACCCTCAAGCCTTTTGTTATATTTTGCCTCCCCTGTCCAGCTGATAGAGCAGTTTTGGTGGGTACCTGGTGTTCCTCTAGGGTCAATTCACCACAGACTATTTGTATTTTAGTGCAAATAAAACTGAACTCTGGACTGTTTTGCAGCAATGCCAACCTCTCCCTTCTGTGGGCAAACTAAAATGCCGGATAAATCGTGGAGGGAAGGTTTCTTTACAAGGGAATGGTTTGGGTCTAGCTGGACCCATGAGATACAACAGCCACTTCACTCCCATTCTGCCCCAGGTTTGTAATACCTAACAGGTGGAAAATAGAGTGATTAAGCTCTGTGACTTTTGTGCTGCCTCTGTAATGGGATCACCCTGGAGTGTGCTTGGGCATCTGCTACATCCCCAGAGCAGCCTCAGCCCCCACCCAGGGCTGCTGTGCCCTGCTGTGCCCAGAGCAGCAGTGCAGGGGGGCACATGGGGACCTTCTGACCCTAATTTATATGCTGATCTCCACATCGAGTTCCCAACTAACAGCTACATGACAAGACTCTGGAAAATGGCATCTTCCTTCGTGCATGAAGGACCCTGTGCACTGCAGAAACACTTCATGCTCCTCTGCGCCACTCCACAGAGTGGTGGCAGCAGATGGGACCAGTCACACATTGTCAGACCTCCATCAAAACTCCTCCCCATCCTCCACAAGCCTTCACCCCACTGTCAGGAACACCCCCAAGTCCCACCCAAACTCCAGCACTTCCCAGGGCTCTGCCCTTTGCCATCTGCAGCCCCCACCCACTTCTGCCAGGGCTACACAGCAAAGCCTCCAAGCAGGGCTTGACTACCCACAGCGTATTTCTGCCAGATCCTAGAGGCAGAAGGCACAGCCGACCTGTAATTATTATTAGAAGGAACTTATCATTATCTTTTCTGGGTTGAGAAACAATAAAAGAAAAGAAAATCAAAATTAAAAGGAAGTGCTCGCATTGCACTATGAACACCTACACAAACGATTCTCAAAGCTGCATCTCACTGTTTGTTATTCCCTTGTTTCATTATTTCTCTGTGTCCTTCATTTTCAGTCCTCCTGTATAAGACATTTTGCTCTTTTGCTTCATAATTTTGTTCTTTAATTTATTTGTCCCTATTTCCTTTTGTTCTTCCTTTGATCTTTATCCTTTTAACTTTTGGTTTTTTTCAAAAGCTTTTTTGTAAACTCTGCCAGTTTCAATGTGCTGTCTTTGATGCATTTTTGAATTTGCTGCTACTTTGCTCCTCATGCAACTTTCATTTTTCTTGCTTATTTCATTTTTCTGGCTTATTTGTTATCTGTGGGACAGAAGCAATCAGATGCCAGGAACCTTATTGCATCACTGCACACTGTAACTACTACATTTAATTTTCCCTTTTTTACCCCTAGAACTTGACTTGCCCACCTCAACTCCATTTGTAGACTGGAATTCTAAAGTGGGCCCTATGGATAACAAGCAAAACACATCTGTGGCCTTACATGAAGGTCTCCAACATCACTGATTTGAGTCTTGCAGAGCTTAGTCCAGCAGTGGTGATCATTAGTGAGCTGGGCAGGATCTCTGCTCCCATTTGTGGTGTCATTCACTGGACCTCTGCTCCTGGAGATGGAATTATGTGCAAGGGCTTCACCAGCCTCACTTCAATCTGTTCAGTCCTTGAATATCAAACTTCTGTTGATTTCAGTGAGCTCACAAGGAGGCCGGGCAGGTTTTGCTGGCTCACCTCAAGCTGAGAGAATCAGATCCAGCTGAAAAAGGCTCTTCCTCTCACATCAAGGCAAAAAGCTTTGAGCCATGGCACTACTCCTTCAGGGATCTCAAGCATGAACCCTTTCTCAGAGCTACACCAGTGCTGAATGGAGTAACACCTATGCAAAACACCCAGAAAAGTCCCATCCCTGTGCCCTGGCTAGCCTGCCAGGAGGGCAAAACCTGTATTGTGAGAGAGCTGGAAATGAGAAAGGGAGCTGCACGCCTTTTCACCACAAAATATGAGCACAGCAGAGCTTTGCAGCCACTGTCAGTACAAAGCCCATGTGCTCCTGAAATGACTAGCTCCAGTACCAAAGGCAGATAAGGCTCCTGCAGGAGGATTCAGAAATGTCAGCTAACACATTAGCATTTGTATGTATGGCAGTCATGTCTGAAGGGTTCCAGATGAGATCTGGGGCACCCTAGCCCTGCTCTAGCTGGCTGTGCTAGAGTGTCTTGTAAAATATTTCAGAAAACAGCCATTGCATTGGCTTTTACCTCTTCTGCATGTTTTCCTGTGGGAAAGGACAGAAATCAGAGCAGACAGCCATGTACAGAGCGCTAATCCAAAAGATAATGGGAAGGAACTTTGCAAGGAGAGAATTCAATTCACTTTATAACAAGCAAATGTTCATTTCTCACAGTGACATCCAGAATGAGCAATGCTGGGTTCCTGCCGGCTCAGCTCTTTGTATAAAGGTTGTGATATTTTGTCAGCAAGGAAAACAAAGGTGCTGAGATGGGCTGGTCAATAATTGACTGAGCCTTGTTACTCACTGCAATCACTATCTTGTCACCATGTCCCTGTCTCAAAGTTTCAGTTAGAACTAGTGAATCACCACATTGAAAATGACTTCTTACCTTGAAAAAAAAAGGAAATTGCAATTACTGACAACAACAACAAAGACTTCCTATCTGGCTTTGTCAAAGGTCACTCAGCAGTTAAGTCCATTTACACTGTGACTTCTATCAGCTGTGAAGAACACAGAACAAAGAGAACACCAATATTCAGTCCTCTGGCTTCAAAAATTTCCATGGAAACCTTTCTTTTCCCCCTTCTTTTTAAGTTACCTCAATCTTCAAAGAGCCCAACAAGGACAAAGCCAGCACTGGAAGCCACTTTCACTTTGCACGTCTGACATTCATGTTTCCAACCCACCTGAGAGCCATAACCTTGACACACTTCTTGGCAACTGCCTGGAGTTTTGTCTTCCAGCAGTGAAGGTAAGTGAGCAGCTCCTTTTGCCACTGGATCAGAGGTGCTGTGTATGGATATTATCCCCACCCTCCTTCCAACCTGGATTTCACCTGAGGACACAGCTCACTTGCTGTAGGCTCTGTACAGACTCAGAACACAGAAGACACCCTGTCCCAAAGCACCCCTGTCTGAAGAGACAGAGCAGATAAATCAAATCTCATTACTCCAGCCTATATGTGGAAAACCATGTTGGTCTCTCAACTAAATGACAAACCCAAAGGCAATTAGGTCTGATTTACAAGGGAGTCTATGACAATTATGCCTCCAGCTCAGGCACCTAAATTGTCTCAATTGTCTCTGTTTTTGAACCCACACCTTGGAGAAGCCTAAGGCCTGACAAGAAAAAAATGGATACAGAAAACAAACTTGCCCCCAGCACCCTGACACTTTCCCAAACTCATAGATCATCCCTCCCCCATAACTGCACAGCACAGCTGCTTTACCACAAGGGCTACACACCTCCAACCTTCAACAGCAAACGCAAAATAACCACATCTAATCACTAAAATTTACTATTGCAACATATCTAAAAGAACAATCCAGAAAGTGAGACAGTGTTTAAAAAAGCCCTTAGGGGAGCAAAAACAAATTAGCACTAGAAGAGCAGAAATCACTGACAACAAAACAGCTCCAGGAATGCCCATCCTGCTGATGGGAAGGGAGGGAGAGAGACCCCAAGACATCACCACATCCCTTGGCAAAATAACAGCAGACTCCCCACATCTTCATGGAGGCCAAGCAAACCCTGGGCTCGCCCTAATTCAGGCTAGAACGGGTTAATTCTGAGCTCAGGGCTGTGCAGCAGGAACTGCACACCTGGCACTGGAGCAGCTGCCTCAGCAGGGTCACAGCAGCAGGGAGTGCCCTGGCAGAAGGGGGCAAGGAGAGACCCAAACCACAGGGCAAGGAGCAGTTCATCAGGAAGGAAGCTCCCAGCAAGCCAAGAAACAAGGACACTGCCAAGTTTAAGGGTTTCATGACTCAAGGACTCACCCCAAGTCCCAGTGTTTCAGACCTTCCTATAAAGAATATTTTTAGGATTCTGAATTTCTCGTGGGGTTAAAGTCAGGAGTACAAATTATTCTCCAAAGAAGCAAGACCTAAACCAGCACCATTTCCCTGCTGTAGTGGCTTTTATTGATGGATCTCAAAATGCTCCAGAGTATCCTTCCCATCAGACAAGGAGACAGAGCTGAAGCAACTCCTCAGAATCACACTGGCAAGGAGCATCCAAGCTGGGGAGAAACCTGGTGTCTCCCAGGGGCAGAGTAATTCACAGCCTGTTAGGATACACTGCCTAGTTGTAAGACTCTCCCATGAGGGTTACTATTAGTATTTTAATTTCTATTTCAGGCTGTCACATGCTTAAAATATCTTGTGGTTTGATCTCAATTTCTCAGTTTTTTTTTTAATGATCTGATTGAAAAATTAGCCATCCAAGAGGAAAAAAAAGCTCAAGTTGAGGTGTCAAAACATCCATATAAATCAAAATTAGACTAAAGAAAAAAAAAGTCCCAGAAGAGATTCTTCAATATACAATTAAGCTGTTCATAGTTCTGTATGCACTCAAATGGGTCCGTGTGTGACTGCACACTGCAGTGGGCAGAAGATTTCTGTGTGCATGTGTAGCTACACCTTGTTTTAGCATAAGGATGCATTTTTTCCTGGCATAAATCAGGTAGCTTCCTCAATTTCACTGAAACGGCAAAATTATTTTATGTGTAATTTAGCAAGCCATGTTTTCTACACTTTACAAAGATTCATGCACTAACTCAGGAAGTCCACAAGGAACACAGGCTATTTGGTCACAATTATTTTAGAGGAATTAGTTGCTATAAGAAGATGAAATTATGATAACCCAAGCAGTGCATGCTTTTATGTCATGCACATTAAGATAATTTGTTTTGACTTGGTCTCAGGGATAATTTTTAGATAAGAACACCACCTCCTAACAACTAATTTTTTTTATAACATCCTACCACTCAGGAAGGTAATTTCTCAGCCCCTCTGTAATGCAGCTCTATGCAAGATCAGTGCTCCACTTGAAAGCCTGCAGCAAATGTGATCCCTCCACAGGCCCAACCCCATCACTCCAGCAACAAGAAGAATTTTGTTCTTGCATGGCCAGGAAGCTCTTTGTTGCAAACAGTGGAAGAATTAGGCATTGTGACCCAGATCCTCAGCTGATATAATGAGATGGCATTTCATTGAAACCAGGGCCAGCTGATACCAGCTGAGGAGCCAACCCTTGATCTGCAGCAGCAACAGCTGAGGAGTAACAAACAGGCAGGGAAAAAACCTCCTGTGCCACTGCCTTAACAGAATAACCAGCTCAGTGCTTTCAGCAGGTTGATCAAGAAATCCCTGGGAGTTTAGATCATCCAGAATATTGTATCCCAGATTAAAGAATGGGAGCAAGCAAAAGGCTGGAGCTGGGAGCTTTGGCTTTCAGAAATCAGTTGGGGCTGGTGGTGCATTTCCACACAGAGCCCCCCTGATGATCTGGCAGGACCAGTCCCTCCTTTCAGCACTTCTGAGCTCCAGCTTGCAGCTCAGTGCCCCTTCAGACGACCTGAGCAAAGCCACCATGGGAAGGAGCAAGTGACCACAAGGCCTCTATGATTTGGGAGTGGAGATTTGGTTAAGATTAATAAAAAAAAACAAAAAAAAAAAAAAACCCCACACAAATACCTAACAAAACCCTGGGCCAGAAGGCAGCCAAAAGAACATTAGTATGCATTATTGAAAAAATACCAGCACACCACTTGAAATGTGTGTTGCTGATTCCCCATACACAGAAGAAGCTGACAGTGAAATCAAGCTGGTGGAATCACCTCCTGTTCAGCACCAAGTGTATTCCTCAGCAACAAAAGTGATTTTGGCAGTGTGGGAGGTTAATATGCAGTACCCATCAGAGTGCCAGTGTAATCTGTGTTTATAAGGCAAAGCACCAATAAATTAGGTCAGCACACAAATCTTTAGAGGGAGGAAGGAGAGGCAGAGGAGGAAGAGCACCCTGGGCAGCATGGCCACAGGGGCCAGGCAAGGCACGTGGTGCCCTCAGGACTCCCAGCATCACAGACAGAGGCTCTCAGAAAGGAAAATCCATTTTGCCATTAGAAGTAACAACAAAAATATTACACTGATTCAAAATGTGCAATCAGGCCTGACTTACAGCTTGCCCTGCTGCATCCAGGCTTTACATCAGAAGGCTGTAAACCGTTATAACAGAAAATAATAGCTGGGTGTGTTTACTCACCCAAAACCAGGCTTCATTTATTTACCTGAATACACCATCACGTACACTGACCATTGTCACTGCTCAGTGAGGCAGGCAGGCAAAAATGGGGAGAACAAACATCTACACAGATTTCAGCAGCAGATAAGCCATTAATTCATGCACAAAACAATGAAGAAATGCCAGGACATACGGCAGTAACCCCTCCTGAATTCTTGATTGTGTTATTAAATAAAAGCAAAGGTAGAACATGCAAAGGAGTGCTGAATGCCAATTTGTAATACCAAATTAAAAAGCCTGTTAGACCCAAAGCAATCCTGGCTTGTGATTGTAGCAATTCAATGTGAAATTCCCAATAACATTCAAGTACTTCAATAAGAGAGGAAAGATTTTAATTCAATGACCAAAAATAAAATAAAGAGTTGATGCAAATGACTTGATTTCATTTATATTATTGAAATGAGCCATATACAATGACTTATTGATGTCATAATATTCCATTAAGAACTTATTTTCTTGTTTATATAATGCCAGCAATTACAGGGGCAGTGCTGGTCCAACACACAGCACAGCAGAAATAAAAAGCTCTTTGCCACATACTAGAATTCCATATGAAGGTATCAAGTTTAGTGAAGGAGAAATATTTAAATATTCCTTACTGAGACCAAATTAACTTGGAAAGATAAATAATAAACAACTATCTTCTACTTGTAAGTAACAACTGCCCAAATCAGGCATGATTACAAAGACCATGTAGCTCTATGCACACAAGTTTGGTACTTTAAAAAGCCTGCTTGAACAATAATCAGCAGTTTCCAAAAATTTTGGGGGTTTTGTCAAGTCTTGAAGGCAAATATTTGAAGCCAGAGGAGGTAACTTGCATGCAAACATTGCACTTGCAATGAAAGGGAAGGGGCCAGGGCCTCACAGTACATGGACAGGGATGTAGGGCTGAAATCCAGCTGGCTGGACACAAATCCCCATTTCTTCCCTTGCAGCAGAAAGAGGGAACCCTTCCCTAGCAGGAGTGGATCACACAACCCCCAGATCCCAGCACAAGCACAAACTCTCTTGCACCAAGCTCACACTTGCCCAGGGCCAGCAATGGGGTTGTCCTGGGAAGCTGCACAAGCCTTGGAATACCTTAGACCCAGTCCCTGAGTCTGCCTGCCACCTGCCACCCAATTTCCAGGCTATCCTGACCTGCAGCCCACTCCTGACCTCTCCCAGTGGTTTCACACACCAGCAATCTGTGGCTTCCTGACCACAAGCCACCCCAGCCCTCCCAGCCCAGCAGGTCCTTCAGCTCCCATCTCCCTGACCAGAACACCAGGCTCTCTGCCAGCAGGAATGCAAATGTGAGACTGGCACCCATTTTGTGCTCCCAAAGAGATGATTTAGAGAGGTGAGAGGAGCCTCTTCACCCACACCCAAGGCACGGTGAGCCCAGGACACGAGCAGGGCTGTGCTCTTGGCCCTGCTCATGGGAAAGGTCTGTAAGAAAACAGCTGGGCTGGTATCCTCCTTGTGAGATGGGCTGCAGGGGGAGCCCACAGGGCTTTGGGAAGAGCCAAACCCCAAGAAGCCAGCTGAGCTCTGCCTTCCTTCCCTCGGCTTCACCAATCAGCACAGCTTAGAGGCACAGAGGGGCTGTAACACACTGCTGGTGCTGATCATAACCAGCCTGAAGGACAGGGGAGGAAAGGCTCAGGAAACAAGGAACCATGCATTTCCCATAGTCCAAAGCAAAGCTAAAAGCTCACTCTCTGCCAGAGTTCACCATCTTATTTCACAGATGACCAGCCAGTGGCTGAAGGCATTTGTAGATACTGAAGTTGAGAAACAAATGCAGAGACATAAGACAGCTCTTTTATTCACACCTCTGGGGCACTTTGGTCCAGGCAAAACTTGTTCACAAAGGCCAGTCACAGAAGAGAATACAGTACATTTACTAATCTCACATCCTTAGATAAAACTCAGATGTTGAAAAGGCTCAAGGAATAAACAGCTTGTGGAAGACAAGAAGATTCAGTTTAAAGGCAGACACAATTTAGATGAAACCATACTTAACTAAATAGCCAGTATGCACTAAAGGTCACACTGATGAAAACAAAAAAACGTCATTTAGAGGAATTAGTTACTTGCTCACAGTATTGTCATTTTCACCTCTTGAAAGTCGTGTAATTAACTACATCTAGTCGCTTGCATTGTATTTCAAAGCCAGTCTCCCCTTCATTATATAGCTCTTACACATGCAGTTACAACATGTTTGACACAATGTTCTTTTACTGTAAAGTAAATTCAAACAACTTTACCTTAAAGAACTCATTTAAGTAATTTGCAACTTTCTCCACAGACCTATCTTTTGTCTCCACCATGATCTTCAGTTTCACCCTCCTCTTACACCACAGGCCTCAGTTTTAGTAGGGCCAACACTAAGAAAATGTAGCTAAAATTTGCAACCTACAAATTCTACTGTGCCTTGCTAAAGGAGATAATATGTTATGTTATCCAACCTCACTTGAAGTGCTACAAACAGCTCCCCCAGAACTCCTTAAAAAACCACAGCAGAGTGCAACTTAAGTGATACACAGGGAACCTGGTATCCTGCACTCACCCCTCGCTGCCTTCTGCTGCCCTCCTCCATCAGCCACGAAGTCAACTGTTCAAACAGCCTTTGTCCAAGCTGATCTCGGTGAAAAAAGTGAGAAAAGACAGAAAGCCTTGCTCCTGGCTCTGTAGCAAAATGTTTTTCTGTGATTAAGTACACCTGTGCTTGAAGGCTCCAGGTGCATCTCTGAACCCTGGGATTACAAGATCTCTCTAGGACAGCAAGTTTTGTCTCTCCACAAAGGTACAGAGCAGTCTATAGGATCATGATCCTGTTAGGTCTTTTTTTTTTTTTCTTTTTTTTTTTTTTTTGGTTAATCAATTCGTTTTTTCCTACTGGAAAATCAATGATTTCCCTTGTGCAAACCACGGTGACACTGTACCACTGCACGGGTGTGCTTCAGAGGAGTGCAAAGCACAGGGCTCTGCAGAAGTGCCAGTGTGGGAAAAGTGCTGGATGGAGCCTGGTGGGTGAGGAGAGACTTTTTGAGGAAAAGGAATATTTTAACGTGGTTTAATGCAGGGAAAAATGGACTGCCACATTCAGCATTGAGATGATTCTGTGGAAAGGCGGTGGTGGGCCATCTTTCTCAGTTCTCCTATAGCCCAGCTCAACAATCGTTGGAGCCCTGCTGTGGACCACAGAACCCAGGGAAACGCTGGCCAAAGACAGAAATCTGAGTTCCTGCCTGATTCTGCCAGTTCTGAGCATCCCTGCCTGATCACCTAAAGAACCGGGAACAGCTTGTTCCTTCCTCCAGAGTGCCCTCGCTCTCAGACAACTGCCAACAGCATCCCCGGGCTGTGCTGGCTCTATGGCCACCACTTCCATTAGCCCACGGAGCCAGCCGCACGGGGAAGGCGGCAGGAGGAGGGCAGCGCCCTGCCGGGCTGTCCCAGCCCGCGGGATCTCGGATCAGACAAGCGCTGCTCCCGGGGCAAGCGGGGCCCGCGGCTCCCGGGCTGACCTTGCCGGGCGGGGGGCGAGGGCAGCGGGCAATGCGCCACTCGCCAGCCCGGGCGGGGACGCAGCAGAACGGGCGATGCCAGCCCGGGCACACACCGCGCTGCTGCTTCGCAATGCTGCTAGTGCAGATTCCTCTCTCCTCCACCGCTTTTTTCCCCCCTTTTATATTTTTTTCCCAAACCTTTGTGGAACAGACGCCCTCTCCTTGCCCCAGTTGGAGCTGCAGTAGAATGAAAAGGGGGGGGTGGGAAGGAGGGAGGAGAGGAGGGAAAAAAACCCCTCTTTTGGTTGAGGTTTTCCTGTTACTATCACTGTAGCGTTTATTTAGCCAATCTCCTAACTATGACGTGAGGAAGGCAGGAATCATGGCTCGCTCATAATATTTAACACACCCACTGAAAGCTGGAGCTGCAGAGCTACTAGTCCAACCAGTCTCCAGAATTCAGTGTAGCTGAAAGAGGTTTTCACTCTGCACCTGCCAAAGATCTCTCCCCCCTTTTCCCTTCTCTCCCCCTTCTCTCTTCCTTTCTCTCTCTCTTTAAAAGAAAGATCTGTAAGACCCAGCAGAGATCAAAGACTTCTTCGCTAAAAAGAACCTCTACTGATTTATATTAGTTTCTTTCCTCTAATCCTTCCTTCTCCCCCCCTTTTTTTTTCCTGTGCCATATTTAACCTTTATGTTGCAGTTGTGCCATCAGACAGTTTTGCAGCCAAAAAAAACCAACCCAAGCCAAAGCACAAGCCCAGCTCGGATACAGCAGCCACCCAGACTCGATCTCAGTTGAACTTACTAATCTCTCCCAAGCACTGGACGCGATGGATGAAGAAACTGGAACCGCTCTAAGAAAATGATTTTCCAGCCAATGTTCTTAAAGAGTCTGAGAGAAGAGAGGGAGCAAGAGCGAGCGGGGAGCGCTTCTGCTGCATCACTGCTCGAATCCAAGGGAAGGGAGTCAGCGTTTCCAGCACAGACAAATATTATGGATGATTTTTTTTCTTCTGAAGCCTTTCCGCACAGGTTTTCTTAATATTTTTCTTTTCCCCCTCCTCCTCCCCATATATTTTTTTAAATTTTATTTAATCAGCGCCTGTGTCTGATGCCGGTTTCGCTCCAAGAGCCCGTTTTCTCTGTTTGTTGTGATCCCTGTAATAAAAAGAGGGAGAAATCGTGAACAGATGGCTTTCTATATAACCATGCCGCTGGCATTGTTTTCCTGTTGATTTTAAAGGCTCGGTCCGGAGCTCTTTTTTTTTTTTTTTCTAA